>JAYDZG010000029.1:27107712-27118687 GCA_034509265.1 Microcambeva bendego
GGCAGTTCTGAAGGCAAAAGGGGGTCCAACCCGGTACTAGCAAGGTGTACCTAATAAAGTGGCCAGTGAGTGTATATACCCATCAGACAAAACATTATTACCACGTCCCTACCAGCATAAAATTCTTTGAGCTACAGTAGCTCGTCTGTTGGACTGGACCACACAGGCCAGCCTTCACTCCCCCACGTGCATCAAGTCTTGGTCCCCCATCACTCTGTCACCGGTTTACCACTTTTAGGAGATACTGAACACTGCAGACCAGGAACACCCCAAAAGAGCTGGTGTTTTGTAAATGCTTTGCCCTAGACAATTTGGCCCTTGATAAACTCGATCAAATCATTACGGCCCCTGAAGGATTTAATTGACTGTCCGTCAAGACACGGAACGATCATCGAATTATTGCCCTTATTGGTGCTGACTACAGGTCAATAACCATCAGAAGGCATCTGTGAGGGAAGAGCTTCAGAAACAAAAGAATATCTTCAAAAGCCATGTTTCCTTCAATGCCATAAAATTTCCTGTTTGGACTTTGTAGGGGAGCACAAATCATGGGACATTGAAATGGCCGAGAAAGTTTTATTCTCTAAAGAGCAAAAAATCAGCAATATTGGTCCTGGCACATTCTGGGGTGGCAATCATGATTTGGGGTGCTTTTTCCTTCAATGGAGCTTCAGGTTGTGCAGAAGCATCAAACAATCTCGTCTGTATGGTAATGACTGGGTTTCTCACCAGGACAACGCTCCAGTTCACAATGCCCTTCTAACAGGACTTCTTCCAGGAGAATAATGCCACTCTTTGGACCATCATGCATGTTCCCCTGATCCAAATCCCATTTAGAACATTTGGGATGGATGACAAAGAAATTATACTAAAATGGACACCAGTTCCAGACATCTTCAACACTTGGAGGAACGTTTCCACTAGCCTCCTGGAAAAAAAAAACAGCTCTATAATCTACATTACTTTGTAACCCTGACCACTTTTATCACATAAACTCTTTGCAACTTAACCTTTCCTTTGCTTTTTAAGCTGTTTACACAAATGTACTCGGTTTTACTCCTGCAAAATTCCCTCAATGTTCTCTCCAAAGCATACCTCCACCTCTCCAGCCTCTCTACCTGGTCCCTACTCTTATTGCAGATGTCATATGTAAAAGTCCACCGATATGTTCTCTTCACTGGCTTCTTGTAGTTGCACATATTCGGTTTAAAACACTGATGCTGGCCTACAAAACCAAAAATGGACAAGTACGAAGGTAGCGCCAGGGCCTAATAAAACCCTGCTCTGTACCATGCATCTAGATTCTTCTCTGTACTTGGACCCAAGTGGTGGAACAAGCTTTTCTTGTCTGTCTGAGCTTCTTATTCTCTTGCTGTCCTTTAACATGACTAAAACGCACATTTTTACCAAGCACTTAAATTGCACTGTACTTACTTACTAATGCTCTTACATTTACTTTAATTTAACACACACAAAAACCCTTCGGCTGTCACAAGGTTTCCACAAAACTGTATTTTGAACTGGTGTCTACTTAAACTAGACTAATATCATGTTTACTATGGAAACGCTTCTGTAACTTTTTTGAAAAAAGAAATGTACTGTAAATGGAAAAGAAACCTCATATTGCACCAATAGTCCTGCCTAAACTCGTCTTTCAGCCTGTCCATGTCCACTGCAAACAAGAAAGGACTCATCATGGTGTGAAATGCCAGCTGTTCACTGATAGTATTTCTTTCATGTTCACATTCAGAGAGAGAGAGAGAGAGAGAGAGAGAGCATGGAAGTACAAGGATGCTGGCCAGACAGAGCAGGTGTCGTGAAGATGAGTGAAAAAGGAGCAAATGTTAAAGAGGAGATTAGAATATGAGGCCAGATGAGGAGGAGAAAAGGTCAAGAGAGTAGCATACCACAGCAGATGTCCAAGCTGCCATCTCAAGTCTAATAGATTGAAATTAATTCAGAAACTTAAGTATTTTTGTTCAAGATTATGGCTCGGATAATACTTCTGTTTCTCTTTACAGAATCTCTATAAGTCATCCAGAGTCAGTGGCACTTTCCCCTTTAACCAACCCCACAAGCTTCATTTTGTCTTCATCTATACATTTTAGATCACCGTCCTGCTCTGAGATTCAGAGATGCATTTTCCTCAGTGTCAAACCATTTTAAAGAATATTTTGGTTAACTGACACACCGGTGCTTTCACATCATCACATGAAAACCTTCTTGAGCGTCCACAGAATGTTGGCAGAATTGCCAAGAAAAAAGTAAATGTCTTTTTTGGCCAGTGTGAGGTATGGCTTTTTCTTGGCTTCTGACATGAAGTCCAGCATCCTGGATTGGTCTCTTCACCATCTGTGCTGACACTTAGGTTTGACGGGTTCCATTCTGTGATACTGTCAGTTTACAATGCCTGGCGCCTTTGTCTCAAACTGCACAATCTAAGTCTAAACAATATGAATAAATTCTAATAGATGGGGGTCTCCGACTCCTTTTACTGTCATTGTCTGAGCCAGTTTCCTACTCTCTGATGGGAGCAGTTAACAGCATAATAAGATATTTTCAGTTTCTTTGCAATATCTCAGATTGAGTAGCCTCTATTTCATAACACAACAAGAGACAGACGGGTTTCGAAAGAAAGTTGTTTCTTTCTGGTCAGTTTGAACCGGTAAGCAAGCCAACAACTACTGATACTTCAGAGACCAAACCAACCTAGAATGCTGTGCTCCCTTATATGCTCCCTTATTAGTATAATGTTTTTACCAGGGCAACAAAATATAAAAAGGGTTTCCTCACAATCGTTTACCCTAAAAATTTGGCTTGGCAGCCATACCGGGAGATTGAGGGAGAGAGTTTAGAACTGCCGATAATACGACTATATGCTAACAGAACTCTACACAAAAACAGGCTTTGATGCAAACATTAAAAATCATACAATACCTGTTAAATTACATTTGAATTCAATATTTGCATGAAAGTGTGATTCTTATGGAAAAAAGGGAAATTTGCAATGATTTGCGATATTGGATAGAGTTTATGTTTACTTCATTTAGATTATTTAAAATGTTCTAAGTGTGAGAACTAGCTCATTCTCCAAAGTGAATTTTTACAACCCCTTTTGCTCGTCTGTACCATGAGTGTCAGTAATTAAAGTGAGGTCAACCTTTAATAGAGGGGTTTTGAAGTATTTTTTGGGTTTAATTATTAGGCTGTCCCATTGCTGTCGTTCCCGTTGCTGTAATTCGAGGGGTGGCAGGTTGAGCACCATGAATAATATCTGTAACAATTTAATGTCACTTTATAAAACACCCACACAGACAAATCAGCCACCGCTCATGCTCTTATCTGAATTACAAACAAACTCAGAGCCATGGCAACAACCAGTTCTTTAATACATTAGAACACTAGCACTATCTACAGCACAGCCCACTACAAAACTAAATGACTCATTTCCTTTCATAATTAAGCAATAGAACACGAGAGCGAGTGTGTTATTGCAAACCTCAAGTGTTCTATTGCTTTTATATATTCTTTTTTAACAGAAGAAAGAAAATAAATAAATAAAATAAGTCCATGCTTTAATATTGACAGTAATTCCACCAAACAATTGTTCCATATTGAGTTTTGTGTAGAGATAGAGCCATAGAACTGTCAAAGTATCAAGTTCAGCTCAGCCTTTTCAACCTGAATGTCATTTTGTAACAGCCAGTGTGTAAAGCACTTCATAGACCATGAAGTGTTTCCTGAATTGTAGTGTGTTCGTGTCTCAGCAGTTCCAGCATATTCGACTGTTCTTCGTTACTGGAGTCGACCGTACAGTGTTGACAGAATAAGAATTTGATTTGCGTTTGCAGTCATGCTCTTCTTCGGAGTCTGACCAAACTGGCAGGTCAAATGTTATCTGAAAGGTGTCCATTTTATTAATGTATAGTTTTTTTTATAAGCACAAATACAAAACAACTAGCAGTTTGTGAGCATAGACTTTGCTGGGACAACGATCTGACCTAGGGTCATTGTTACTGGTGAACATGCACAATGCATTTGTTGCCCTTTAACCTGCCCAGGTCAGAGCAAACTCAAGCACAAGGCAGCATTTAATACAAAGTACTGTCAAGTCTGCGTTTTAACCTTTAACATGTTAAAAAGAATAATACAACTTGTAGAACCCTTGCTACATGTTTACCCACATGAGATTTGAAGGTCTCACTGAATAAATAGACACAATTGTACAGCTTTGACACGAAGCTCATGAAAGAAATCACAATTCGTGATCTGGCTCGGTGGGTGTATAAGGTCATGCGGAAAGTCTTTTCTTGGCTGAATAAGATCCTCCAGTAAGACAATGAAATGTCCCAATATTCCCAAGTACTAACCTGGCCCCATAAATATTCAGACTAGAACCCAGTTGAGCATCTGTGGGACCACTTCAATAGTTGTGCTCAACACATGCCCACCGCAGCCACTGTATGATGCACTGCAGTCGGCATGGCTCCAGATACCTGTGACAACCTACCAGAAGCTTACTGAGTCACTCTTAGCCAATCTAGCTGCTTCCATTCTGCACATGCCAGTAACTTAGGTCATGTTATTAGCTAGTCATAATAATGTGACTCTAAACCATAGACAATAATGAGTCATGTGTTGGTAATGATTATATATTTTCTTGTTGGCCGCAATGCTTCCTGCACACTTAAATGACAAATAAGCTCTCAGTTTGGTTCAAAGCAAGTCATCATCAGTCTGTATTCAGCTTTACAAGGTTAGTGGCACAAGTGTGTGTGTGTGTGTGTGTGTGTGTGTGTGTGTGTGTGTGTGTGTGTGGAAAAGAAAGAGAGCCTACAAGAGATGGCTACTTCAGGTCAAATTGATGACACTCTTTAAACTCTGTAGCAGAGATGTACGGTGGAGGTCAGATGTTAATTCTCCAGCCCAGGAGCAACATTTGGAGGCTGTCACACACTGACACAAACACGAGTGCATTAAATCTTCCAGAGAATCCAAATGTGAGGCGCATATGTTTAGGCATAATTGAACAGATGCTGAGAAAGGAACAGTAATAAAAAAAAGAATATTTTTGACCATGCGTCAATGTCTATAAATGTCTGAGTAGCTCTGCTTTGTCTTCAGTTGTATCTCGTCTCACAGGCCCTGATATCCAGCATAACTATCATAGGAAATAATTACATTTTAATTTAGCAAGCAGATCGCATGTGGCGGAACATCAAGTTTGAATCTCTGCCAAGGTTAAAAAGCCCCCCGGCTGAGATGCACAGAGGATTCTGTGAGCTCTGGTTTCTCAGGCTGACTTTTACTTGCATGTTGATGCAAGCAGGACCTTTTTTATGTCTCAGCCCCGTAATGACAGTCAGTCAAAGGCAGAGGACCTGTTTGAGACCTCTGATCACACCGTGTTAAAGTTAAACTGACCTTGACTGACCGCATTTTCAGTTTTAGATGTTTTCATTGATGGTCAGAAGCACATCCGATAAAGATTAGAATGTCAAAGATGCACTGACAATGTGACCAGAGGTGATTTATTCAGAGAAAATAAACTTCAATTTAAGCTTGAATTATTTTTAACAAATAAACATGTAGCACAACTAGTGTTTATTTTATTTGCCTAAAGATTTCTGTGCTGCAAATATATGTAGCAGAACAAAAATCATCTTCAAGGATCTGCAGTTTGAAAAAGAAATCAGGGCAAAATAAATATAGCTCTTAAGGCTAACAGAATAAACGTAAAGACAGGATGAGAATACAAACTGTGTAGAAGCATTAGATAAATAAAAAGTTGAGGGAAACTAAGCAATGTTGCGTGAATATGGATCTTATCTTTAATAGCTCCAGGTTAACTTCACACCATAATACCAAGGATAAAAAATACCAGGTATATTTAAAGAGTCACATCCATAATGTTTAGCTTTCTGTTTTTTTCTGTTACTTCTCATGTTTGTCGTACTGTTTGATCCTCTGATAATATTAGCTTTCCTTCTGTCTGCTGTAGAGATTTATTCCAGCCTTGACATTTGGGTGAGTGTCTGCACTGCAGCTGGGATTTGCATTTAGCGTAGTTAGGAATTCCTGATCGTGCTTTATTTGCCTAAATTTAATATGTTTTAATCTTTGCCTTGTGCAGTTCGGTGTGATGTTACAGAGGAGGGAATTCAGTATCAATTGTTTAACATGATTGCAGTGTACAGTGTAACAGAAAACATGGCTCAATAGTAGCGAGCCTTTCCCTTGACCTTTCGATTGCAAGTCCAGTAAATTAACCGCTAGGCTACAACTGGTGCTGAAGAGGGTTGGTGGTGGTGGTCAGATCAAGTGAAGCTATTGACTTTGAATTAATGAGTGAAAAAATAAGTAAAATAAGTTGTAATGAGTAAACAGGCATTGGCCAACTGTACCTGCCCAAAGTCAATTGCATTAATGGTTACATTATATCATAAAATGACCCAGTCATATAAAAATCTACATATTCCTCTTTATATACAGTGCATTCACAGTATTCACAGTGCTTCACTTTTTCCACATTTTGTGGAAACCCCAGCCAGAGCCCAGACTTTAACCTGATTGACCATCTCTGGAGAGATCTGAAAATGGCAGTGCACCGACGCTCCACATCCAACCTGATGAAGCTCAGAGGTTCTGCAAAGAAGAATGAGAGAAACTTCCCCAAAATAGTTTTGCCAAGCTTGTAGCATCAGACTCAAAAAGACTTGAGGATTTAACTGCTGGCAAAGGTGCTTCAACAAAGTATTGAGCAAACACTGTGAACACTTATGCACACATGGTTTATTTATTTATTTATTATAAATTGGAAAAAAAAATCCAAAGAATTTCACTTTGTCATTATGGTATTGTGTGTAGAATTTGAGGAGAAAAAATGAATAATCTGTTTTGGAATAAGGCTGCAATACAACAAAATGTGGGAAAGAGGAGCGTTGTGATCCTTCGTGATGCTTCTTTGTTCATCTTCCGTTGCCAGCTCCACCTCACATTTCCTCATTGGCTAGACACACAGCTGGAAGGAACTGGCACAGCGCTCACTAAGGATAGCGCCAGAACCAACTCATTAGAATTGTTGCACACAGGCAGAGCCAAG
The DNA here is from genome assembly GCA_034509265.1 of Microcambeva bendego. Classification (NCBI taxonomy): domain Eukaryota; kingdom Metazoa; phylum Chordata; class Actinopteri; order Siluriformes; family Trichomycteridae; genus Microcambeva; species Microcambeva bendego. Next base: position 27,114,815 of record JAYDZG010000029.1, read on the forward strand.
CGGCTCACACAGGCGTGCTCTGTTAGTGCTGTTTCTCCCCTAATCCTACAGGTTTAACTTTACAGAGAAAAACATTTTAGTCATTATAAACAAAGCAATGAAGACGACGAAGTGTGTTACACTGCGTCTGTGTGTTCCGATTGCTCACTCTGTGTGAAGATCAGAAATGCAGAGAGACAATGACAAGGCTGTTTGTGGTTTAGATGAAGAATCAGGCATCGTCAGCCAGGCAGGTTGCTGGAATACTAAGTGAGAGGATGTATGGATGAAAAGAACCGGCTAAAGACCAGAGACCTCGGAGCTTTCCAACACACCTGCTACTGAAGCCCAAGTCCACCCATCTGCCTAGTCTCTGGAACGTTCTCTGGCTCTGAGCTTTGAGTCTTTTGACAAAGCACACAGAGGCACCCTACACAATATACATTCATTTAGCTCTTGGCTGTGTCATGTGAATTATGCAATATTATAACATATCATTTCTATTATTCCTGTATTATTCCTTGGACTCACTTTTGCTGCTTTTGACTTTGCATAATGGGGTGGAGGACTTTTTCTTTTTCACTACATTAATCTGCTTGGGTAATTGAATAGACTTCACCCATTTGTCACCCAAGACATACCAGTGTTTTTGCTCTCCACGGTCACTTTTAGCTTGCTCAAAGAAGCTTTGTATACTGTATTGTTTGCAAGTTGTAGAGAGCTACTAACACCTAGAAACAAATCATTGTACATGCAAACAAGCTGATCCCACTTCTGATAACATAACCATTAAAAATATCTCCTTTCAATTTGGGAAAAAACATGCAGCACTCTGAGGTTTGTGTTTTCTTCGAGCTCTCCAATACATTCAAACAATCCAGCTTGTGTTCTAAAAAGACAAGCTCTGCCAGAAGCAGGTGGACAAACCCATCATATCATGAACAATAGATTATCTGACCCAGTAGACCATCATTTGTGGGAATTCAAGGCTATATGTAGGACAGGCTGGTCCACAAGGTGATATCTCGGCTCCCTTCCTGTTTAAACTAAACACCTTCGATTTCATGTCATCTGCAGAAATTCTCTGATGACACGGCTACAGTGGGGTGCATTAGTGACAAATCGGAGACTGGAGATTGGAATGCAGAGCCTTGGGGAAGGACTGCTGAGTGGTGCAAACTGATACTGATACTGTTTGCAAAAAGAATAAAACCTCTAGACCAGGGTTTTCAAAACTTTTTTTCAGATGACCCATATTGTGACCCAGGCATTACAAACCATGCATCCTAGGGTGCTTTTAAATGAAAAAAAAGTGTTTTGAGATTTTATTCATGGCTCATGTGAGTAATGTGATAATATCTCATCAATGTGCAAATATGAGACGGGTTTACATTTGTGTGGAATAACCATCACATCCCATATTGTAAAAAAATTAAACTCTTACCAACTAGAGACCCATTACCTGTAATTTCTTTTAGTTCTTAAGTTAAAAAACGTTTTGTTTGACATCTATGTGGTCCGACAATGTATTCTGTGTTGTACAAGTACAGTTCATTTTTACTTAATATCAAGTATTAGATGCTACAAACTTTACTCTGTATCAAGTAAATACTGAATATAAAGTTTGATTGTTTATTTGGATTTTAACATCATGTGTTACACTTTGGTCAATTCATGACAAAAACAGTCAGAGATGAACCCAGTGCTACCCACTTAGCCACCATGCTGCAAGGTAGTTGTTAGATTAGTAAAAACCCACTTTACCTTCACAAATCTTTAATTAGATCCATTGTTCTCATATAAACGGTCCTTTTGTTTCTCTCATTCACATGTTGCTCACCCAGCCCAGTACATTTTTATACTGTATATATTAGACGTGAAAAGTTGACTGAGAACCATAATTACACCGTCTTTGTTTCTTTGTTTCATGTTGTGCCAACAATCATTTTTATATTCACAGAACACATGTTCCACATTTATCCATCTTCAGGTGTTTATCCATCACTGTTTCACTTTCAAACGTCTGTTTCCTTTTGTTCAGCTGCTCTATTCCTTTAGGAGAGCCAGGTCCAAGTTATCCACTCTAGGTCCTTACACTCAAAATCTTTACACCCATTTTCCTTCTCTTAACACCAACTTTGAGAATAAAATGTCCACTTGCTACATTATATATCCCACTCACTAACAGATGTCTTGATGAGAAGACCAGTGCTATTCACTTCACTTGTCAGTGTTCATAATGCTGTCTGGTGTATAATTTGATATTTATGTCTATCTTACAGTAGTTTTAATTTTTTTTAAATGAATTTTTAATTATTTGCCAGTGGACTTTCTGTCGCAATTTTCTGATTCTGCTCTTCACGATGCACCACACATGTATATTTTGGGAGCTTCTTAAAAGGAAGTTTGTAGCTAATTGCCTCTTTTTCTAATTAATGGATGGGTTTGCAGCTTGTCACAAATACATAAATAAGCAGCATCAATATTTTGTAACTATTAGAACTGAACTGAACAACTATTAGAATTAGAACCATTTGGACTGAACTGTTCACATGTGGCCGTTATAGTAAAATAATATATTGCAAGTTTGAGCATCTGCATAACCATGACAAACAAACCACAAAATTGTATCATTTCAAACTTTAGGAGCTGAAGCAAAGACCTTAAATGTTTTAGAACTTAAGAAACAAACAAAATGATTATTTTCTGCATATTCTCACTATATATGAAACTAAGCTCCAGGCAGTTTCATTCTGATAAATGAAAATGCAGTTACAGCTGCACTGTTAAACAGCTACTTTGAATAAATAATGTTAGTGGGTTTTGTGATGTTGCATTTCTCACCCCCACTTATGAAAGCCATGCAGACTTAATCATATTCACATAGCCTGAAAAAATAATAAAAACTTTACCAATGATTTGGAATAATCTCTGAATTATTTCTGTGTTTACAACAATAATCAGAGAGATGATGGATGATGCCCTCTCACTCTGTAATGGTGGGGCGTGTAGATTATGTGGGAGCATTAGTGCTGTTGTTACAGATGCTTGTTTTTATGCAAAAGTATTGTTTAACTACTGGTGATAAGAAGACGGAGACGTGATAGTTGAGAAACGTTTTCTGCAATGCTCTCACTGCAACCCTGCAAATATCTGAAGTTGAGCAATAAAACAAAAGTACTGATCTTCTGACAATTGTTCACTCCAAGTCTGAGTAAAGTTACTAGTCTAAATATCTGCTCAAGTAAAAAGTCAAACGTAACTTATTAAAAATGAGTAAATCAATGATCAGAATAAACCTTACTTAGTTACTTTTTAACAGAAGGGGGTCTCGCCTGTGTGATCCAAACAGGACACGTGGATATACTTTTCACAATAGCTGGGATTAATTAAAATATAAAGGAAAAACATGTTGATATGAGGATGTGTAATGTGTCATTTAGTACAGACCATCCCATAAAACTTTTTGATATTTTATAACCCTGTGGTTCCTAACCAGGGGCTCACAACCCCCCAGGATTTTTTTCCAAGGGGTTGTCACAGGTTTTTTTTAACACATTTATGGTTTGGTCTAATAATTTATATTACTATTAATTTACTTTAAAGTGATTAATTTAACAATAATTTAATTTAAGAAGCAGGTAGCAGAGGAATAAGCTACTAATACAAATAAATACACTAACATAGGGTGACAGCTAATGCTAAGCAACTTCTTAACATGAAGAGAAGGACAGAAGGCGATAGCTAATGCTGAGACATGTGTAATATGTAATGCTAAGCTACTACTAAACATAAAGTAAAGAACAGAGGGTGATATGTAATGCTAAGCTACTACTAAACATAAAGTAAAGAACAGAGGGTGATATGTAATGCTAAGCTACTACTAAACATAAA
>JAYDZG010000029.1:27137864-27148841 GCA_034509265.1 Microcambeva bendego
ACAAAACTGATTTTCTTTCTAAAATTAGAGCGTGCGGCTTATACTCAGGTGCGGTTTATAGGCCGGAATTTACGGTAATTCTCTTTTTCAACAGTGTTCACGGCCAGAGAGCCGAAATTCCAAACCCTCAACTGACACAAAATGTGAAAACCATCACATCTAAACTCATGAGGAATGTACAACTGACAGAGTTTTAAAACAAAGCTGTCCGAGATAACCTGAGAGAACATGCCAACTCCACACGGGAAAGGACCCGGACCGGCCCCATTTTCTGTGAGGCTGTGAGGTTACAATGCTAACCACTGAGCCCTCCCACCCTCCCTTTATTAAAGTTGAACTCTTAATGACACAGAATGCTTAGACCCAGACTGAGGAGTTTCTTAGGCCAGAAATAGAAAGTTTCAGTATCGGTTGTTAAAAGCTTTTAGGGCGGAATTTCATGTACTCGAGGAGGTCAGAGAGGAGTTCGGAGGAGTTGCTGAGGAATGAGAGTGTCCTTGACATTCTTTTGATTGGTTTTGGATATAATGCGGTTAACCTGAAAATGGTTGTGTAATAGAAAAGAGATGATTGCATCATCCCAGGGACTGGATACAAATAAGAATGAAGAACTCGGGGTTGGTATTGGATCTGGATCTAGTCTCCATTTTGGAGCTACTTTACAAAGAACCAGAAACAACGTCTGAACTTTTAACACCTTTTCACTTTTAAATGAGACCAGACTATTAATATACAGCCGTGTCACATTATTATGACCACCAGCTAATATCCAGAGTAACCACCGTGCGCGAGATGGCGCTAGGCGGGCTGGGAGTGACTAAGTACAGTCCTGGTAGATTGTCAGATATCTGGAGCCATGCGGACTGCAGTGCATCCCACAGCTTCTGCTCCTGGAGACCAGTCTCTGCCTTGTTGCTAATCGCTATTGCTCCATTCTCACTGTAATAGTCATGTAGACCAACATTTCAAGTGTGACTGTACTGTCAGCCGCTCAGTAAAACTCATTATGCCGGGCTATGAATTCTAATGTTTCCTTGATTCAATAATGACACATTTAGTTAAGCTTGAACATTTTATTTAACTAAACAACTTCGCTTAACAAGTCACGCTGGCTTCATATCAATATCTCAAGCATACTTTAACATTAGCATAAGCCTTTCCTTACTCGATCCTCCTAATTGAACCGAAATTTTCGTCCAGTGACCTTAAATGACCTTGGACTGACCTTGGACCGACCTTGAACCAACTTTAACCCACGGGCATGACCTTAGACCTTCACCCTAAGCCAAACCCACCAGAAGAATTAACCTCCCAAAAGAAATGCTTTCAAAATGTGAAAGAAAGAAAAAATGGATATAAACACATGGGCTAAAAACAACACTGCTCATTTTGGTCAATTATTATCAATTAACATACATTATACATTTTTTAAAAAGAATCATTTTGAAGTGGTCTCCTTATTTGTATCGAGGGCTGTACAAACCGATCTGAAACGATATCGATACTGAATATCAGAGAGGAAAACACCATGTGATCTGATCTGACACTGTTCTTTAATGTAAATAAAATTAAATGTTAATAAGGCGATTGTGTGTGTGTAAAGCACAAGGATACATTTTAACAGTATTGTTTAATGCTGCTAATCCATCTCTATGATATCATTTGCATCTGCCATTACATGAACAACTCATCTACAGCTGCCATTCAGAAATAAAAAGATCCTTTACCACCACACACACAATACTTTAAGCATTTCAGAAAAACATTTACAGCCACAAAGTGCAGTAGTAAGTTCAAGTATTCTAACCATGTGCTACAATGGAAAGAAAGTGACTTAGAAATCTGCCATTTTGTACAAATTTGCAAGTGACAAATACTTAGAAATGGTAAAATGTTTTATTATTATTATTTATTGAAGCATTTTCTTCCTTTTAGTCCTGATTTAGCACAGCCTGGGGATCCTGACTGATTGTTCGTTGAGGGTTTATTTGCCTGCTCTAGTCCCTAAACACTTTCTTTATTCCAGTATTTCTTAGATGGATTTGCACATCGGGCTTATCGACTGTTTCACAAGAGCTTCAGTCTGCTCATCAGGGTCCTTGCACAGTGTTTGAAGAACTCACTCACTTTGTCCGGTCTTTTTTCCACCCAGCAGACACGGTGGCCAATTAAGCTTGCTAGATACCGACCTCAAATATCAGCACTAGTCCTAAATTGTTTTTAATATATGTGTCATTCAGTTTTCACAATAATTTAATCATTTGCAATAATGTAAATGTTACTAGATATATTTAACTTACTGACACCTTTCATAATTCTGTTTATAATCTTGCTCATGTGTTGCTACTTGATATGTGACACTTCATTAGGCTTTTTAAACTTTTACCTGAATGATTTCTGAAGTTGGCCTTACGCTTAAATGCTGCATACTGCACTTTAACCCCTTCCTAATAAACACCTAAAAATGATGACAGGAGCCCACGGGAGCGTTTGCATTTCCACACAGTGCTCCAGAAGCCCATCAATTATTTTTGAAAGACAATTAAAACAAAGACACACACACAGAGTGTAAATGAAACGTCTGAACAGAAGGCTCTATTGTCAGGTTCATTCTTTAAAAAAAACATTCTCAGCTTCCATTAATCAAGTTTGAAGAAAGAACATCTTTAATGAGATCGAGCTGTGATCCGAACCTTTCATCTAAAACAGCAAAACACAACAGCTGAAGGTCAAAAACGAAAAGCCCAGTGTTCCCCAAGCACAAAACATCCTGCAGCTGACAGAATGTAAAAGGATTTGAGTGGACCATTCACGGTTCTAAAGAGGCCCACAGGCCATATCTTTCTTCCACAGATGACCCTGCTAAATAAAACACACTAGCTCAGACCCTGGTGCTGCTCTTTTGAAGTCTTCTTAGTGCCACCATCGCTGCTGCCGGCTCTGCAGACACTTTCCACCCGTCAATCACACCGAGGATCAGAGTCCTGTCACAGCACTTTATATCATCACCCACTAAGCACTGTTTGTCCGGTTGATAGAGCTGATGTGACAAACTGGCACCTGCAGACATCCTTCACCAACTTCAACCAGTACTGAGCAGCCAGGCAAAGATTTAGAGAGAGATTAAGATTTACATTTTCAGCATTTAGCAGATTCCTTAATCAAAAGTGACTTACAGTACAGTGACAGTATACAGTCTGAGCAATGAGGGTAAAGGGTCTAACACAGCAGCAACCTGGCAGTGGTGAGGGTTGATTCACCATCCTTTACCGTAACCACTACGCTACAGCTGGTACACAAAACTCCAAGCTACAAGTAAATAGCAGACTGATCAGGAATAACATTACGCTTGTGCATCAATGACCTTTGGGTTACCGCTGTTCATTCCTTGGCTCACTTTAGACAGATACTGACCAGACTGGGAACACCCCACAAGAGTTTTGGAGATGCTCTGACCCAGTCATCTAGCAATTCGGCCCTTGTCAAGCTCACTCAAATCCCCACACTCATCCATTCTTCCAGCTTCTAACATCAACGTTGAGGATACAATGTTCCCTTGCCGTGCAATATATCCCACCTACTAACAGGTGACGTGACAACATAATCAGTGTTTACCAACTCCAACAGACTATAAGGCGTAATATTAAGATGAATAATAGGAAACTTTGTCATCATTTGTCTTAAAATCGTATTGTGAGCCCAGTATTGAGAAACATATCACATCATGTGTAGACTGTATTGTTACATCTTCATCCAGTATTGAGAAACGTATCACATCATGTGTAGACTGTATTGTTACATCTTCATCCAACCTTCAGTACAAAATAACAAACACAGTCACATATTTACTTCACTGATTTTCACTCATGCCACATTACTAAAACATATGGATTTAAATTTGTGCATTGTCTGTTTTACTGCCACTTTATCCAATTCAGGGTCACAGTGGGTCAGGATCATTAAATAAAAGGCAGGAAACATTACATATGGGTCATCAGTCCATCACAAAATAGATACAACTAAACACAACCACAAAAAAATCCCTTTTTGGCCATTTCTGTAGTACAATGTATTTTCTGAATGGCAAATTCCAAAGTGGATCCCTTTCTGTGAGGACTTTGGACATTCTCCCAGTATGTCCAAAGAGAATATCATCCCACAGTCTAAAGACGTGCAAGTAAAGACTTCAACTGATGAATCAGTGTAACTGTCACTATCCCTCTCGTCTTGAATGTATCCAAAAGGCATAAAACAAGATGTTAAACTGTTGATAAATAAATAAATAAATAAATCATTTATTTCCCAAAGAATCCTTTTTTACTCCGATTGTTGAGCTGCTAATATGATCAAGTAAAAACTGCCCCACTGCATTACCACGTAATCCATGGCCCATGGGTTCAAAATCCTATGTTACAGATGCTGTTAAAATCCTATGTTACAGATGCTGTTAAAATCCTATGTTACAGATGCTACACAGTACTACAGTTTATAAAACCAAGTTGTAAACTGTATTCTCAAACTTTACAACATGAGCCGATTTGATTTCTTGGATCCGGGTGCACACTCTGGATCCTCTAGTGACCAGGCAGGGCAGCAGCAAAGGACAGGAGACGTAAAGAAATAAAGCAGAGTGATGCAGCGCCCAGCCCGATCAATAAGAGACAAGCGCTTCTCTTAATAAGCCAATGATGGAGGCAGTGCACGTGGAGGACTCCCTGGTGTGAGGCAGGGGTGCGGCACAGCGCGAGGCCTATCGACTTGTCTGATTCATTCCCAAGCTGCAGAAATACGCCATCCTGAGCAGGGCTGTGGCGAGCTGTCACTGCGAAGAATAAGGACGTTGACCTCGACACGTCGTATTTGTCACTGCGCTAATGGAAAAACGGATAGCATCAACGGGAGCAGAAATGACATCCTCATAGTGCAGTTACATCTCCTCCTGCTATGAAATGACCAGAGCGTGCTGACATTTAAAAAAATCTTTTACACTTCAAAGTACAAGGATTCCGACTTACAAAGTTTATCATGAAACCTCAAACCTGGATTTTCGCAGCACAACAAATCCACTCAATATTATAGTATATGATATTATGATATAGCTGTGATGGACTGGTGCCGCGGTCATGGTGTTACCGTGTGCCCGATGAAGAGCTGGGATAGGCTGAAGCGCCCCTACCAGACCTGAATTAGGATAAGTGGTTTTAGAAAATGAACTAAACTGAACTGAACATAATATAGTGACCTCCTACCTTATATTGTCTTGGTCACCCTGCAACGCTGCTGCACCGTATATTCTGACACCCTTCACGAGATCGGATCACTACATTGTTTGGACAATACGGGCCAGCCTTCACTCCACCATTCTTATCAGTGACTCTTTGCCACCCATGACCTTATCGTCGGTTCCTCCTTTGGACCACTTTTGATAGATACAGACCATTGCAGACACCCCACAAGAGCTGCAGTTTTGAAGATGCTCTGACCTATCACCTTTCAGACCCCTAGGCATCACAATTTGTCCCTTGAAAAACTTGCTTAAATTCTCAGGATAAAATGTTCACTTGTTGCCAAATACATCCCATTAACTAACATGTGAAGATAAATTTACATGTTTCATTTTATGATTTCTCTTTTATTATTTGATTATTTTATTTATCTGTCACTTGGATATGGGGACTACATCCACTAGTTCGTTCTAACCTGTGAGAAAATTGCATTCTCAAATCGTCAGATAGGTACAGATGCTGCTGATGGAACAAGTCACATATTAAAGAAACAGCAGCCACATTTCATGTCAATCACGCTGACCCGAACTGGTCACCCCTGTGCTAGGTTAATAAATGTGACATGTCTTGTCACAAGGCATTTGTAACTTACTTTGCCCACTTTGCCTTGGTAACTCTTCTCCAGATTCCACTGCTCATCCCCAGCTTCCGTTAAAAACAAAACAACTCCCGGCTGCTTCGTCTCACAGCGTATCTGTGTAAATAGGTCGTTCTATCGTAGGCACACGAGTTGGGAGTTCAGCAATCAGACTCTACACTAAGCTCCATGCCAATGGGATTGCCACCTGTCAGGGTTTCTGCTGATTAATGCCTTGATGGGTGGAGCCATGCTGTGTTCCGATGGCCATGCTGTCTCACTGAGGACAGATTGTACCTGTCTTGGGGAAAAGAGAAAGTCCAGGAGTTCTCCACAGCAAGTTTTATCAAGATGGATAACTCAAGAATGATGATGCGAAATAATATTAAAGTATAATGCATCTTAGCCTAAACACACACACACATACCTCACCAGGCTGGAGAATGGCAGACAATCATTCATGGCTGTACAGCAAATGCATTTGCCAATACTCCCAGTACTTCTCAATTTATCTAAAAATAATAGCAACAGACACCACGCCCAGAGGCTGGAAGGACGGTGCCAAGCCAGAAAGCACAAGGGAGGAGTGAAGACAGGTAGTAGGAGAAGAGACAAAAAATCGAACCCGTCAAGGGACGCTTATGGCAACCAAGTAGAAAAAATGTCGTGAGTGATGGTGAAATTATGCCACACAAAATATCTGTGTCAGCATGTAACAAGGCGCTCTGTCTCTCCGTATGAGTCCCGGAAATTAACAGATTGCTCTACCTTACTGTCGCAGGCCATTTAAGTAGCCCAGAAACAACAGCGTGGTTTAATATCTCTTGTAAAAAACTTTCTCTTCTTCTTTTCAAAAGAACTCACTCAGCAACAACATTTTCTCAACTGAAGGACTACCCGCTGACACTGAAATAACCAAATATGCACTACTGGTGGGCACCGATTTAGATCACATTTTCTGACACGAGGTGGCTGGAAATAAATTGTATGCATTTATCACAGCCGGATAAAAAATAGTTGTGCTGATTGCTTTTGCAGACCAGTAGGGTATATGAGGGTATATGGTACCACCTAAAGCATGCATTAGTGAGAGAACCTGTCCAGTTTCATTTAGAATACTCTTTTCACCACTTTGGAGTGGAATTTGTCCTCCGCATTTTAACCCAATCCGTGCATCCAATGAACACTAGGGGGCAGTGAGCCACGGTGCTCAGAGAGCAGTAAAGGGTTGGGTGCCTTGCTCAAGGGCACTTCAGACCTTTCGGCTCTGAGAATTTATTCTATATTGGAGGGATGGGCGGACAGACAGAACGACAAACAGACAGACGATAGATAGATGTGTGGTTCGATAGATGGGGATATAAAGAAAACACATTCTGAATAGGACCACCACAAGACATCAAATACTTATTTATCCACTCAAACGTACATGTGCAATTTAGAGCAGCAATCACATCTACTGGCACATTTTGAAACACAAAGAAAAGACATGGCAAGTACATGCACCAGTTTGTTTCTTATCTGTAATAAACAACATTTATGAAAAATGTCCACTAGGTGGAAACAAACCACAAAACCACAAATGAAAGAAACAGTGGCCAGATTTCATGTCAATCATGTTGAGCTGTTAGAATGAAGTGTGATCTACCAGCTGACAATCGTTAACATTAAAATTATCAATTAAAGTTTCAACCTGTGTTTGTATTTCCTATATTATTTGCCTGTTGTTAACATATATTTTGACATCTGATTTCTTGATAAAATTCCAGGGTTTCAGCATATGTATCTAGCTTTCTCCTCAACACATCAAGTATGGCTGGTCACTACAAACTCAAATAAATTCACCTCCAACCTATGACTAACTGGAAAAAATCAGCTTTTTAAGGTCTATTGTGTAACAGAGCAGGTATGTACGTGTGCCAGTGTGGGTACGTTTGTGATTGGCATTTGTTTGTTCTTCATAAAAGCTACTAATTCTGAGGTGATGAGGGTCATTCAACTGGAAATTATGCTGTTTAAAACACAATTTAATGACCCAGGTGCGTAGCACAAAAAGCTTTAATTTAGGGTTTCTTTCTTTGTACACCTGCAGAAATCAACTGCACAGTTTCATTCACTGATGTCAAACAGGGAAAATGTGGATGTTTGGAGTGAACTCACTTGTGACGTTTGAAAGGACCATTCACTTCGAGCGAGTCCTGTGATATATATAAGAACTCACGATGGGAGTTCTGACAGACAGGCCCCGGCATATCAAAAACAAACCAAAATAACGTGACTTCTGTGGGATCTTTTCAGCTATAACAGCCTCTCCTCTGGGAAATCTGTGGAAATTTGCCTTTTCAGTCAAAAGAGAATGCATGGCTGGGCACTGATGCTGATCAAGAAAGTTTGAATTGCTGTTCAGTGGAGCTGTGGTCAGGGCTCTGTGCAGACCAATGAAGACTCTTTAGAGCTTGCTTTGTGCTGGAACAGGAAAGGGCCTTTCCTAATAGGGATGTAACAATAAACCAGATTCAAAAATCGATATTCACTTAAAACCGCAGAGCACTGATGCAATACCACTTGCCTGGTTTACATCACTGTCGCTATACGCCTGGTTGCAGGTTCTCCAGACAAATGAGGCTAATTTCAAATTTGTTTCACATAGTTTATATCAATCTTTGAAATAAAGGGCCATTTAATAAATAATAAAATAATGCCATGATTTGTTTAGGGAAAAATCCATAGAGCAAACACAACCATTGAGGTGGTACCAAAGATGATCGAATGAATTGAACTCTTGGGATCTAGGAAGCCAGGTTAGAACTCGGTAATGTTCTTCCATACAATGTTGGACAATACTCACTGGAAGGATGGATTCAAACTCAAATCAGCTTAGATGACCTCCAGATGTTATTCACCAGCTTTTGAAAGTAGGAAATGGTCATGTGATTCAACAGTGTATAACCATGCATACAACATTGCTTAAAACACATTTACTAGTAATTAAAGGAGACTTTGGTGAATTAGGTGAATTACTGCCGTGCATATTTAAGTGTTTTATTTAGCATAATTGTAAAGATTAAACAGGAAAATGTTAAGTTGGTTTTAACAACAAAAAATATTCATTTAAGTACATGTATTTATTGCTGTTTATTTAAACCAAATTACCTAAGGTCAGCAAATTCTAAATGGAACCTGTTTATATATGAATAACCCACAATACAGCTACAGTTCAGCTGAACAGCAGGTCTAACTTGGTTATATATAATACACTCGTCTCTAGCTGGTTCACGATTGCCTATGAAGTTCTTTACAACAGCTGTGTGTACGACCACATGTCATGGAGACCTCGCTGCACCATCAGCAATGTTCCAAATATCATATATCTGAGGCTTATACAGACAGACAAGATAACAGGCTGGTGAACAAAGTAGCTGGTTGCATTTGAAGGCAGAAAAAAACTGGGTTAGTGTGAAACAGAACACAATGGCTCTGGAACAAATAGTAACTATGGCATTGAACCATCTATTGCCGTCAAAAATAGCTTAGCCTCTTTCACAAGGCACACAGAAACACCTTGGACAGGACCCATTTACCTCAATAAATGTGCCCCGGTCGGCATGTTTGTGAGTGCATGAAGTACACAGCTGCAAGTCTATCTGGGTGTAATAAAAAAATCATCTATTTAAACGAAGCTTATAATTAAGCACATTTTAATGCCAGGTCTGAGCCTCCCAGGTAACCATGGACAGCTTAGAGAATCCAGAGCTTTCCAAGAAGTGTTGCCAACAAGGGTTGCCTAGCAGCATAGCTGGCATTTGGCCGTTTCAGACCTTAAATGAGGCTGTAAAAAAGTTAAAACTTTTAACTCGGATAACTTCTGGTCCTCATATCTACTGTTTTTAACCTGCTTCATTACTGCTCCTGCCATGTCTCTGACTTAGGGTCAATAAAGTCTCAAATCAGCTCACCTCATCTGTGTGGAATGGAAGCAGAATGGGGGTAGTTGTGAAGGGGCGGGCCTGTCGGAGCTCAGAGATATCACTTCATTTACAGTCTGGTGAGCATGCAAACAAGAGGCTTGGTTTGAGACGATGAGTTTTATCATGCATGATACTGAAATAAAGCTTTCCCAGAATTTGCAGCCCTGCTGAAAACCAGCATCGTCATGAAGAAATGACAGAAAAGACAGAAAAAGTCGAAAAATGGTTCACGATCATTCAGCAATTTTACTAGATAGATTGAGCCAAAAAGCTTTATGAACTAAGAAGAATCTTTGAATTCAGATTTGGATTCTTTTTTTTATTTCTCCAAAATGTGTCATCCACATTTTCTCTCTCACAGATCTCTCTTTATCGATTGTACAGGTGGAAGTGACAGCTTTGTTAACAAATTCCCAGTTTCAGCTTTACAGCAAAAGCTGAGAGAATAAATTATACACTGGAAAGAGATGCAACAATACATAACTCTACCCACGATGCAATATGATTCACAAGCCGGGGATCACAATCTGATTTTTTCCAGCTTTTGTAAACAACATGAAATTGAAGTATTTGTTAATAACTTCTAAACAATCAATGTCTTTTTATTTCTAAGGTAGTTACAAACTCTGCCAAACATACTAGATTTCTGTTTTGGGTTAAAAAATGTGTCGTGCCAGCACCCCCTGCTGTTTAAAGTGAATATCAATCTTAAAAGAATCCTCGATTCAAATCAGTGCCATAAGTGAATCAATTTGTCTAGATTCTTATTGAATTGGGAAATCATTCCCAAGGAAGTTGATAAGATATATATTTGTTACAATTCGAAGAAAAGCATATCAAGATTTTAGTTTCCTAGTCATATTGCCCAGCACTGAATGTGTGAATGTGCAGGAATATGCAGTTTGAAGCCTTTGCTTGTTCTCAATGAGCATGCAAACCCAACACAGTAAGGACCTGGACCTCCACCTGAGAACTGAACCCAGGACCTTCTAGCTGTGAGGATAGAGAGCTGAGTAATATGTTTTATGCTTCCTAAGTGAAGCCTAACTTTTGACCGTTTACTGTCCTTACACTCTGTCTTTAGGTGAGCCATGTTTGCTAGCTCAGGCATGCTCTTGTGTGGATGCGTGACAGGTCTTGTCAGATA
>JAYDZG010000029.1:27175690-27192837 GCA_034509265.1 Microcambeva bendego
GCAGCTGTTTCCAGTTACACGGCTGGGTAAACCTACAGGATGATTCAGTGTCTCCAATTAACCTGGTAGCATGTCTTGGAAACCCACACAGACACGGGGAGAACATGCAAACTAAGTACAGAAAGGACCGAGATCACCCCACACGGGGATCGAACCCAGGACCTTCTTGCTGTGAGGCGACAGTGCTACACACTAAGCCACCGTGCCGCCCAAACACTTATATGAGTGTGAGCTCGCACATCATTGTAATACTTTCATTATAATCCCATATTTTAGAAAAAAAATATTTTTAAAAAGAAGTAGAAGTTTAATTCTCACCTTACAGGCTTGCATAACTCGATCACAACAAACAACAAGTTCCCCTACTTTCAGCTTCTTTTCAGCTCAGTAGCTTTATTGGCATGGAAATTATGGGTATCTGTGTTGCCAAAGCTTACTTACATGTTCAGGAAATACAATTACAAAATAAAGTACAAAAAAATAAAGACAACAATTATAAATAGTGCTGTAGGTGAAGGAGGAGATACACGATTTTGATGCACAGGTCAAGCAGTTAATAGAGACTTGTTAATCTTTCCATTAGTCACTTTGAGATTAGCTACTATGAAAAAATATTTATACACCCAACCACACATAAAAAAGTGAAACCTGCTACAAGTGGATGTTTTTCATCAGACAGCGATGTCAGGCATAAGTACCTTTCCAATGGGTCCACATTTTATCCAACAAATACTGAATGTGAGTAGTGAGACCAGGAAAAAGTGTCAGTCCATCCAAGTGAATCTCAGATCTCTGAAATTAAACCTAGTTGGCCGGATCTATGATCAAGACACGACCTCCAGCACCACAGAGCCAGCCAAAGATAACAAAGCTTATTAATTAGTCATAAATAAAAAGGTTGCCATTTAGGAAGGTTAATGTTAAGAGAAGAAGCAGAAAACTTTCCACTTTTAAACCAGAACCTTCACTAACAGTTTCAGCTGTCTCTTCAGTTTGCTGAACACATGGGGTTGATGTTTTTTATTACTGTTACACGCCCTCAGTCATCTTTGTCTTCAGCTGTTCCCCATGTGTCTTTGAATAGTCTATGTGTATCTATGTGTCTGGTATATAGTCATCTGCTCCAAAAGTTTCTTCTCTTTGGTCTTGGGTATTAAATGTTAATTCCTTATATTTATTTTTTCTGTACAGTTGTATTTCAATTCACTCAGTGAGGTCAGGGTAGGAATGAACTTGCAGTAGTCGTCTGTGTTCTTTGTTTAGCTTGGCATCAAAACTGGTTAGATTTATTCATCAGTGTTAACAGCGTTAACATTTTTTAGTTTATTTAATAGCTTATATAAGCTTATATGGTACTGTCGCCTCACAGCAAGAACGTTCTGGAGATACTGAAATGTCAATGACTGTTTTCAATACAATCCTGTGACGTGAAATCTTGTGTACCGAGTAACCATTTCTTTAACTATCTTTAATTCACAAACGTTCATTAATGATGTTCCAGTTCCAGAGTTTTTTTTACAAGCACCGATTTCTAAATTTGTTGCTATTTACTAACAGAAGTGAGTTTCAATTGAATTAACAAACTCATGTTTGTATTTGACGAACCCATGCTCAGATGCTTTCGGCGACATAGTGTAGATATATAAAACTTCTGATGCTGTTAAATGAGTCACTGATCGGGCAGTGGTGAATAAGCTGAGAACTTAAGTTAGCCGGCACTAAGCTGCTTTAACAGTCTGTATCTGTTTACATAGTGTGCACTATATATTACATTAGAACTGACAACACCATAAACACTGCAATCATTTGACAAATTATGCACATGTTTACAGATGTTTACACTGGCTTGAAACCCAGCCAGAATGGTGATGGTCGTAATTCCAAACAATCTGGCATCCTGCCGTTTGGTAAATGGCAGATGGACAAGTGGCCCATCATTTTTATTGTTACTTTTGTTATTTACAAGCCTTAATCATTCTTTAAATTGTACTTTTCTTTTAATTAACTATTATGAAACGAGGAGGCTTGGTGAGTAGCACTGGTAGTACACAATCGTGTATGCATGTCTATCCTGTGTCCGTGAGGTATCCTACGAGTGCTCCGCTTTTCTCCCGCAGTCCAACGTTGTCTTAGGAATGAGTGTGAATGTGTGAATGTGTGTGTGTGTGTGTGTGTGTGTGTGTTGGTGTTTGTCCTGTGATGGACTGGCTGCCTGTCAGTGGTGCTTCCTATCTTTTGCCAAGTGAATTAATCCCACTATGACCCCAATAGGATAAAGCGGTGGTGAGCTTCTCTTCAAATTCAGACCAAATCAATATCCAAGTTGTTCCATTAAGGATACAGTCTACTTGTTTTTCTTCTTGAAGGCACCTTAAATGTTTCCAAAAAACCTGAAACTTGTAATTTGTTCCCTACTGTTACTTATATCTTTGCAACTCATCAAGAGATATTGGAATTCCACCCCAAATCTAAATTTGAAAGCTCTGAATGGTTACACAGCTGTTTTTCAAGCCTTGAACCATGAATGAACCTTACAAATTACCTTGACAAGTTGATTTGAAATCCCTAATGAAATGCAACAGAGTGACCAAAAAGTATGAATCCCTACCATATATAAGATCTCAAACGAGGGTCCAGCCCTACTTTGGTTATTATATAGTTCCATGATCTTGTTTCAATGGTTTCACTACAAGGTGGAAAACCAGTCACTCAAAATTTATATCATTTATTCTCTCATTCCAAGAATTTACCTTTTTCCAGTTTCGAGGTAAATAAGTAAGTGACGTTTAGGACAAGGAGGAATAGCAAGTCCTCATAAACCAACAGACCTCTAATACACTATCTAGTTCATAAATTTTAGTGAGTGGCTGAATTTCACCAAAGCGCACATGATTCTGTTAGATCTGAAACAGCTCTTTTGAATAGGAACGCAGCCCGAGCCTGGCATAACTCCACAGAGCCGCTCCACACAGCCTAGTCCATCCCAGCACTCCTGCTAAAACAAACTGTCAAAGCTTTGAGGCCTTCAGACTAGACAAAATGCTCCAAATATCCTCTGGTCCTTTGTGAATGGAAAGTAAATTTGATTTTTATATACTAGCAGCAGCCCAATGGCTGTTTGAAGCTGTTTTCCATTAGCAGCTCTCAAAATGAAACTACAGTTCCAATTCGTCACTGAATGACAGAAGATTTAAGCAGTCATTTTAGACACAATAAAAGAAAGCCAGGTCTTAGCTGCTTTTAGTTTTTTACTTGTGTTTCTTCAGTGGTGAGTCACTTCCAAAAGAAACCCATAGTCCCTCCTACATTAGCCCTAATTAAACATTTGGGAAATCTTTTTATCTTTTGTTACTTCCAATTTCTTCTTCGTCTTCTTCTTTTCTTCTTATTATTATAACAACAACAACAACAACAACAATAAATTCATAGCACATCTCATATATCTAAGGACATTGACACTATAAATACAAAGAGCAAATAAAATGATTTTGATAAAAACTCATTACTGCCAGTATCAGAGATTCTGTCTAAAGCCATATTAATCTGTCAGTTATTTAGTCATCATGCATTTTTTCTATTTATTCATCTGAGGTGTGATGTACACTAAACAAGGTAAATCAGTTCCCTAATGTGCATGTGTGTTTGCCCAGTGAATTAAAGAATAAAGAAATGCATAAAGAAACTACCAGCTTCAAATTCTGCAGCAACAGTTTAGGGAAGGCCCTGGAACTAACTGGAACACGAGTTAAAGCTTTTCTGACGGACATCACTGCCCAGCCACACAAATACTCTGTTGAGTAAATAGACACAAGTTCCCATATACTTGGTCTTTTAAGAAATATTATCACAACAGCAATTGTTTTCTTAGATGACAAATATTGGTCACTGAATTTTAATACCAATTGTTTTTCACTTTATTTGTTTAAGATGCTCACGGTCAGGTGTCCAAATAATCCTCTTTAATAGATAATAATGCCAACCTATACCCAGGGCAGTGGTAGCCTAGTAGGTAGAGCCTTGGTCTGTCAATGGAAAGGCTGAGATTTTAAATGCCAGCTCTGCCATGCTGCGACTGTTGGCCCCTTAACTAGCTCCATGTGAACCATTCAATGGCTGACCCTGGGACACCTGCTCACTGTGCTGTTAATCGAGCCATGTATATATGTATAGCGTATATGGCAAACAAGGGTCATTTTTATTCTATTTCATGAAGTTCCGTGATGTACAAAGAAGGAAGAAATTTAGGACACAACGTTATTTGGTAGTCACAATATTTAAATCCTCCATAATCATGGGCAGTAGACAGGGTCACGTAAAAATAACTCTGTATTGTAGAATTTGATCAAATTAATCTGAATGCAACAATCCAAATGATCTAGCTCTATCTTTTTGTTACATTAATGACATTTCTAAATAAAATTACAGTAAAAGCTGTGGGGTCATCTTGGCATATACGAGAGTAATCCAGCAGTAACAACAGACAATTTCCTAAAATTACAAGAAGGATTTATTTCTGCCCCCACTCATCACTCTTTCTCATCAGTGCCCTGCAATTACCATAAAAGCTGAGCTGACTGACGCTTCTGTATCTCCTGTGAAGTCTTCATATATTTGGGGTTAACATGTTAACCTTCCCATGGCTCTACATCGGGGCGCCGTTCTGTCTATGCAATCGTTCAGACATGCCATGTTTGCATTATGTCTGCAGTCAGGGAAATCCCATCGGCTCTTTGTTTCGTGGCCATTCAGCACCACCCGTGCACCTGCATGTTGAGTACGGGTACGACTAAACCTCCTGAGCAAACAATGAGAAGGCTGATCCCGTTTCGGATGGCACGAAGTGACATTTCCACAGATGCACCGTTTCTAAACGTGCTCTGGTGTTTAAAGGACAGATGGCGTGTGGGTGTACGCGTTATTCCCGCTGCAGATTAAGAGAAGCAAAAGAAAAGAACTATGCAAAATGTTTACTTTCATGTCCTCCAGCCATTCAGCTGCTCTCACTGGAATATCTGTCATTTGATCTTTATACAAAACAGATCCTGTAGCACACGTCACGCTACAACAAATACCACGTTAATAAAAGCTGGAGTAAAGAGCGCAATAAAATTAAAGTTCCCTTCAGAGAAAACAATAAAGCATCGGCTAAATGATGGATAACGTAATGGTAATCTCCTGAAGGGAGACTGCATCCTTCTAAAAGTTCTAAATACATGAAAATAAATGTTAATAACATTGCTGGTTTTTGCGTGCTTACCTCACAGGACAAAACCTTCATGGCACCATCCCAAGGTTTATACTGTTCACTCAGGAAAATGCACTTAACCATCACTGTAGTAAAACTTTTTAGAGCTGCAATGATACACTCTACCCACAATGTGATGCGTTTCCCGATACTGGGTTCATAAAATGGGAAATGTTCAGCTTTGTTTTGCTAGTCTATCTCAGAAATAAGTAGGGCTGGCACGAATATATTCTTTTTCCTATTCTTTCCTATTCGCTAGCTAAGATCACACTTTTCAGATTAATGGTGGTATAAGAGGCAAGAGGCCTCCCACTCGTCCCACCCTCAATATACCTTCCAACCAAAATAAAAAAAAGTGCAGATCATAATAAAATAAAATAAAACAATCTACAGTGTACATAACAAGACATCCTGGCATCCTGTCTAATGTATTTCTGCCATGAATTGTGAAGACCAGAACTAATAGAACACCCGAACGGAGTTTGAATCTCAGCTCTTCTACCAACAAGCTAGCCACCAACACAGATGATTGGTTGGTCTGTTGGGTTGTATTGCCAGAAAGGACACAAACTGCTGGCTGATTGATGGTGCCTGCACAGAGACGGATGATAACAGGCTCGGTGTGTGACTCTCCAGACATGATACTGATCCCATATTATTCTCACACAGGTGAATGAAACAGTAGAGAAGGCAAAATGCCTTCAGGTAATTGGATACCACTAGACTAGGAGGTAATGCAAACATGTGTGGTGTTTATTAATCAAGCTGTATTTATTAATCAAAAGTAATAAATCTGAAGTGTAAGTACACTACATAGCCGTTACTGATCTTAAAGCCCGATGGCTTTGTTAGATAATTCAGAATAGAGTGACACCCTTATTTCGACGACTGGTGTAAGTTGCTTATACAGTATAACCATTACAATGATCAGATAACTGCAAAAATCAGATAACAATCAGATTTTTAGTGAGCGCAAGAACATTTTCCCAGACACTAGATGTTTAGTGATACGATCGCTCGCTGTCAGAAAATCAGATGAAAAAGCCGCACATGGAAATCTAAGGCGATGTTTGCAGAGTCTGCATTACCGCCTCGCTGCTCCATCTGAGCTCTTTTAATTATCTTCATGGGTTTTAATTATTTTCATAATTCACACTATTCGTCTTAATAATGTGCCTCGTTCTCCTCATTACAGTCGACATTGGCCATGATGATTTCTGCATCACTGCATGGAGAAGATTACACCAGCATCTGTGACGACTGGAAAAAGTGTAAAAGAAGAAAACGCCCTTCGCTTGAGAATCGTGCTATTTTTGGTACCCCTTCAATCCCAACTTGTGATGAAAACTCTTTGTAACAGCATTTAACGGCCTACCTGCTGCTGCTAAGTGTGATTGCAGTGATTATGTTTTAAACGCATGTCAACTCGTTCAGCGGGTGACACAGTAGGTAGCGTTGGTGCCACACAGCTTCAGGTACTGTATCTGTACTTATGTTCTGGGTTGGTTTTTATGTTTTTCTCCAGCTATTTTAGTTTTTATACCTACCACAAACTGCTCTTATTGGTGAATGACCAAGTCCAGGGTCTACGTCTGCTTCGATGCTCAGTGTTTCAGGAGTAGGTATAGAGTATTGAAAGTAGATATTGGACTAAAATGATTTAAGGGTGTCACAATGGGTTGCACCGTCCCCTTACAGTGGGATTGGGCCTGATTCCCTGATTGGGCAGACAGGGTCCATTCCGGTTGATTTAGTAGTTCCCACCTAATCTTTGGACTATTAACTGAAAGGTTGACAGTTCGAATACAGACACAGCCACTGCTGGGCCATTTAGCAAAGCCCTTGACCTTCTCTGCTCCAGGGATGTCGGACAAGGGTTGGCCCTGCACTCTGACCCCAGCTTTCAAACGAGCTGGGATGAACAACGAAAGAATTTCATTACACTTTTCACCTGTACATGACAAATACAGGTATTCTGCTGCATGATTACCTCAAGTCCTGTTTTTACGCATTTTAATTAGCAGAAAAAAAACAGACTTAATAAAAAAAACTTTTTAGTGCCTTAAATGTGGGTTTGCATGAACTTTCCAAAACTGGATGTTTTTTATTTTGGGTGTTTCTCGTTTTCAGGCAAAGAGATTACATCTCTTCCGTTGATGATAACCTTATAGACGAGCACGTTGGGAACTAATACTCTTGAACTTTATAATACAGATGATCCTGAATATGGATGATCACATTACAACTCTAAATGTCATATCACTTGTTGAGTATTCTTGATCTGAAAGAAATCATTAGTGCTTTCAGCAATGTTGACATTTGGCCTCCGCTGCGCATCGTTCAGCATTTGTTGATTTGAGCATTTTTGAGTTTGTGAAAATGGTGATGACCACTATCAGTCTAATCCCTATCAGTCTCACTCAAATCAGACTTTCTCTGAATATTTGATCCATCCTAATATTATGCTCAGTATGAGTAAGATATCCAAATTACTGGCAGTTGCTCTTTGAGCAACACTTAAACTGTTGAATTATTTGCTAGGGCTTTGTTAGCAAAGTGGTTACCCTGAGCCAATCCTTACTTATAATGAACTAAACCTTTTATGGATTATTTAATACACCAGGATAATTGCATTCCCTGTTTTGGATGTACTATGAACATTTGCATTTGCCTTAAATCGCCTCATCTTAACCTTTTTGAAAGGTTTGGCAGGCCACAAAACGTTTTCCTAAGCATTTTACATTCCAATATTATTCAAGCTAGTGGTTAAATTTCGTAACAGTGTTCATAAATACCATCTTCTAACAAAATACATTAAATCATTGTATATACTAACCCATTATCAGGCTTTGTGTCAAGCAGATCTCAAAACACCCAGGCAGACTCAATACAGGCAAAACATCAGGCAGAATAATGATAGGGAAAAGGTCCCACCGAGCAACTCACACCCCCCTCGTTTAAAACCGAGCTCAATGGAAGCCATTTTTTAAATCGAACATTAATAACTTTCCCAGACGGACTATGACAGTCAATTTGTTCAGACAAGTCAAGTACAAGCTTTGAAACCTATATTCAACCTCTGAAATGGCAGCACTGCTCTAAAGAAATATAATGTACAGTCTGACTGAGTGTTCGACCAACCGTGGAAAACTATTTGCATCCTGACTGAGCCCAGACCAGAGCTGCATAATTTGATTATATTCAAGCATTCTATACCTGATGAATACTTCATATTTGTTGATGACGGACTGTCAAACAAGTTATTGTGTTAAATGATTTCGTTTTTAATGTAGTGGTAGCTTAGTGGTTGATCTAGTGGAATAGTAGTTGGGAAACTTGTTGGGCTGTTGTGCCCTTGAACAAGCTTTTTAAAGGAACTGAAGGAAGTATTACTACACTGCTCAGGTCTTAAGTATTGTAACAACACAGCTACATTTAGTAAAGAAAAGACATTATACAGTGAAAATAAATATATGCATACTGCCATAATACACAAAACGGTTAAATGTAAGAAAAAATGTTTTGTATATTACCAAGGTAACTAAGTTACACAAATGGTTCATAAGTGGGGTCAGAGGCTTCATTATACAGAATTACTGAAATCAACAAGTCAGCTAAAGTATCACAGTGTAGAACTGTGGAACCAGGTGATTAATTGTTGCCATCTCAAAATGATCATGATTAGCTCAAACAGTTGTGATTCCTGAATTACTCAATCAGGACCAATTCAGATTTTAGTTGTTTCTAAGCAACTGAATAAATGCATTGCTTATAGTTTAATTCTAAACAAATAACTGTACATTGTATTAATAATTCCAAAATAAGAGCTACGACTCCAAAGGACTTCATAGAATGTTAGCTTCCACTTGTTATGAATGATGTGTTCTGGTTTTTCAAATATTACATTAAATCCCATCAGATTATAAATTCTTTAAGCCTGGTGTGCAAGAGTGTAACCGACCCTATACTATCCGTTCGCCATCCCAGGCATTGGTGAGAAATGTACATTTTCAGCATTCAGCTTGTATATATAGTGTATTGAGTAACTGTTTCATGTCATGAATGTAACCACAGTGTAAAACATTACTAAAATCACAATACAAAAAACAAATAAACTACTTTTACATGGTTTTGAATGTGCCAAGTATTAGGGTTTCCCCATGCCAGTGGCAGTATGATTAAGGCCTAATGTATTAAAATAAAAAAAACACTGTCTATGTATGTTCTTTTTACATTTGTAATGATTTTTTTCTGGCATCAGTGAATTATCATTCCATTACTGTACAAACTATCCACAGGAAATGAACAACATCACAGGGTCCCATGGCAGTGAGGTTTAGTATAATATTCAGTGTCTGGTCAGTCAAGTTCATACTTGTTGAAACATATAATATGTTGGTCAACTTATCAAAGGTACAAAAGAATAAAGGCTATTCAATACTGATCCAGTATTTTAGGCCAGTATTGACAGTATTCAGACTTATTACTGATACCTGCTTTTGCATTGGTGCATCTTTGGTGGCCCCTGTAGTTTTATTTACTTATTTCTTTATTTTCTGTTTTTATTGCATGATATTTTAATATTATTATGTAGTTTAGTTTTAAAAAATGTGTTTGTGACCCTATGTACAGTTTAAAACATTTTATTAAGTTATGTCATAAAGTATTCTGTGAATTATGGTCTTTCAAACAGTTGACCTTCCTCATGAAATTTAGCAATTCATTTACAGTATTAAACTGACACCTTTATCCAAGTGATTTACGTCTAAGAACTTTTAGATATTACTCTGCCTTAGATATCCTGAATGTACGATTACTATTATAGATAATATATTTTCTAAATGGAAAATATGCAAAGTTACAGTATTTCTAAATTTGAATGTCAGCTACCTAATGTCATGCCTGAAACTATACAGATGAAAACTTGATGAAAGTGTGGAGGAAAACAAGTAACACCACCAAGATGTTCTATCAGCTTAAAACTTTTTATTTGGGTTTGATTTCAACTTGAGTTATATTAAATTGTATTGTAGGTTCTATTTTATCTACCTTCTTACAGACATTTCCTTCCAGGTATGGTTTGGACAGATAAATAATGACAACAATACTCTGATACCATTTATATATTCACTTATGTTTTACTAATATTAAAACCTAAGTGTACTCATTAAAAATCTCAAAACCACTATAAATCAGTATTAATAATAAGGATTGGTACTGATCCAGTGGGACATCATGGGTTTGGTCTTCACCTTTGGTCAGTCAGTGCCAGAGAGGAGTTGACTTCAGGTGCTTTGGTTTTCCTGTCACCTCCCAAACATGCAAATACTGTAGTGACTAGTCTAAAGGCCTTATGTACTGAGTGAGTGCTGAGCTGTAATGGTCGGGACACACCTCGACCCTGACTAAGATTAAGCAGGGACTTTAATGAAATGAATGACGCGTATGAATACAGTTGTTGAGTGTTTCGGCGTTTTTTTGCACTATAACTTCGAAGCTCTCGGCTTTTCTAAATTAGAATTTTTCCACAGAGGCCACTAGAAACACTGCAAAATAATCCCACAATCACTGCAAAATAATCCCACAATCAATTAAAGCGAAATTCGCTCTTTGTGTGGGGAAGTAATTCGGTTTCGGTTCGTTCTAGTCCCTGCACAAGTCGGAGCGAAGACATGGAAGTTCGGTTAGATTAATATAGAGCTCAGAGCGAAGCCAAATACACTGAAAATACAGATTAGAAAAAGTTTCCCTACATTATTATTACAAATTATACAACAAACCATAGAAAGCATAATAATAAATCTGGAAAATACAGCAACCAACAAATACAACAACCGGAGGTTCAATCTTGCATTAAAACTGCCGCATGGAATGAAGATGAACTCTGGGTCTGCTACAACACTTTCAGGGATTCAAATGTATTTTTTACAAATTCACCCTATTTATCAGATAATGGCAATGTTTGTTTCACTTCAAACCTCGGGTTCTATATAGGAGACCCGCAAATCGACCCGCAACATTTCAAGCGCATGTTTTATCCTCATGTAAAGTGACTCCCATCCCAACTCTGAGGAACGCACGATTCAACATTCACTTCAATTCACTCGAGTACCAAAGAAAGTTCGAAAACATCCCAAAACACTCAGAAATGCGACCATGGCTGCTAAATTCTCCATCCACAGTCACCTGCGAGCACATAAACAAGTTTGGAAAAGTGCGCAGACGAGCAGGACTTTACCTGTGGGTCCCTCTACGCTGTCGGTGCAAACCTGGGCGGCTAGAATCAGAATAATCACACACGCCTTCATTTTCGCTTCTTTTAGTCCAGTTCGAGAAACAGGCGCAAATCATACGAGAGGATCCAGCGGCGCAGATGCGAAAGTTGCGGACTCCGGGCCATCTATCCGGCACTAGAAGAGAGAGAACATCGCAGAATCGCGCCAACAAGCGGAACCAGCGATTAAACTGGCGCCGGGATAAACTGTTTAAACCGGACTGTTTCCTCACCAGCGCACTTTAGCTCAGCCACCACCTCCACTGCTACTGCTCAGAGATCTGCGCTCTCTGTGCGGGGTGAAGCGCGACATCAACGCCTCCGTGTGGCGAAACGTGGAATTGAAGGACGTGTGTGTTCAACAACAAACAGGTTTGATTCTCTTAGTTTCGTTCATTCGTTACTACTCCATCAAACGCACCTACGATATCTTCTCATTGGACTCACTTGAATAGTGTACGGGACTAGTAATAAAAAGGTCATTGGTTAAAACCTCACCCCTGCTAGGTTGCTGCTGTTGGGCCCTTGAGCAAGGCCCTTAACTCATTGCTCAGACTGTTTACTGTAACTGTACTGTAAGTGGCTTTGGATAAAAGCATCTGCTAGATGCTGAAAATGAAGATGTAAATGAATAGGAATTGTCTTTTATAGGCCTTCGGGTAGGCCTATTACACAAACCTACCTCCACTGGAATTTGAGATTTAAAACAAAAAAAAAATCTCCATTCACACATTCAAAATACATACACTGATCAGGCATAACATTATGACCACCTTCTTAATATTGTGTTGGTCCCCATAATGCTGCCAAAACAGCCCTGCAACTGTGATGCACTGTGTATTCTGACACCTTTCTATTAGAACCAGCATTAATCTGAGCTAGCTTGTCTGTTGGATGGGACCACACTGACCAGCCTTCACTGTCTAATATATCCCACCCACTAACAGGTACAGCGATGAAAAGATAATGGCAATGGTCAGAATGTTATGCTTGGTCAGTAAATAGTGCTACTTTTAATGCAATTTTTTAAAAAGATTTGGAAGGTTGGTTACTACTGTACTTGACAAAACATGTCAAAGACAACAATCATCCAATACCCTTAAAATTTAAAGTTCATGTATGTCAGATGGTGCTAAAACATCATTTCATAGTAAAAAGTATGAAAACAATGATTTATAATTATTTTGCACCATCAAAAGATGCCATAAACCCTTTCAGGCACCCTGATTTTCTTAGTGAAGAACGAGCTCTGAGCTTGATTACACACTCCTTTGTTGGATCTTGTTTAATTTCCTGAACAGACTTTTCTGAGGAAGGTTCTAAGCTCTGGTTTTATGCATTCGGCTCTGATGTCCGGAACTGCTGTATCACATTATCTCAGCCACCCTAAAAGGTACCTGGATTTGGGGATATTCACTTTTAGAATACAGCACCAGGGAGACCACTTATTAATTCACGAACAAGCTACTGCAGCTGGCTAGAGCGGGAGCTCAGCCACCTTTTGTACAGACATGCCCTACAGCCAAGAGGGATTGCGACTGCAGATAGTCCTACACTAATCCATTCACATTTTTCATATCAATTTAATTTTACACTGTGTTAAGACTTTTTTACCCCCGACAGCCATCCCTGTGCATGACCTATTTTCACAGCAGGGATTTAGTTAGAATTTTCAGGTAAGTGTCATGTTGTTCAGTGTGATTTAAAATTGTAATCATGCTAAAAGATTATTTCAGGTTGGTGCATGCACCTGTTCACTTTATTTGTCACATATGTGACAAAAGAGGCTTGAGAATCAAAACAAGGATTATGTTTTTTTGTAATTTGTCCTTTTTTTAGTAGAACAGTTAAGCTAAGTGTAGCTAAACCTTAGGGGTTCGGATGCATTTAGAGAAATACATAGTACAGTAAAATAATTCCAATTCCACTTTGGTAAGTATACATGTAGTTGAATCATTTTGGCCTCACAGCAAGAAGATCCTGAGTCTGATCCCATAGTGTCAATTTTGCATGTTCTCCCCGTGGCTGCGTGGGTTTCCGCCCACAGTCCAAAAACATGCAGCCAGACTAATTGGAGACACTGAATAATCCTGTAAGTACCTAGCCATTAGGGTGCATAAACCAGTCCATTGTAGAGCCTGTCCCAAGCCCGGATAAATATGGAGGGTTGCGTCAGGAAGGTCATCCAGTGCCAAAGCTGGCTTTTGTTTCAAGGGTTCACTGATAAATTATAAACCTACAAAAACTGGATCAATGTGTAAGTGAGGACTGTTGACTGGTGTCATCAAAAGGAATTAGGGAAATTATTTTGGATTTTCTTTTTCTTTGACCACTGATTGGGACTAATCTAAACAGGCAGAACATTTTACAAATTGATTTGTTGTTGTATAATCCTATGACAGAAGCATATGAGGGTAATTGAGTTTCTTGAGCTCTTGAACTAGAAGATTTTGTCATTTTATTGACTTCTGACTTAACACTGAGAGTGTGACCCTCAAGACTATGTTTCATATTATTCTATTGGTTAAATAATGCTGCGTTTTGTATTTTATAATAGTAAATGTACACAGCAGGTTAGCCATACGATTCGATCAGGGCAAAAAACAGCAGTACAGAAATGAACATTTCACACCAGCTACTGTGCCCACAGACAACCAATTCAATCAATGGGGCACCATACTGTGGGTCATCATCCGTTTAGGTTCCTCGTGTGAGTGCTGGGTTGTCGTACAAGATTAAACTGAGAGAAAGACAGATGGACTCACTTGCAGAAATACATTTGAGCCCTGCTATGGGAGCGCCTATTACAGATTAACTTATTTAGCCCGACAAGATAAATGAGCAGCCATTTGTTCTCCATTTAATTTAATTTAAAAAGGGTGAAGATTATGTGCTGCTGCCTTTCCCTTCAAATTGAATATTGTGGTTGTTGAAACAACTACATTGTGTAACTAAAAAGTATCAAATGTTTTTTGAGTGATTCTGAAGCTACAATAATACAATACATTAATCTGTGCTTTGGTCTGTTCTATTATAAATTATTAATGAACTGAAATTCAAATAAAACGTTTTTATTCCTCACCATGCTAGTAAAGACATTATTTTGTAGTGAGCCTTGGATTATGGATTACATTTAACAGACACCTTTATCCAAAGTGACGTACAGTATACAGTCTGAGCAATTAAAGGGCCTTGCTCAAGGGCCCAACAGCAGCAACTGGGCAGTAGTGAGGCAACCCTTATATTACTTGTCCAGTACTTTAACCAATAGGTTACAATAGGCCAACACATAAATGCAAGATATATTTTAAATGTATTCTGAATACAATATTCTGTTTATTTCATTGTATAAGTGTATAAGTACATACATGTTATTGATGGTTTGTATTCATTCAGCAATCAGTTCACAGATAATTCTGTTTAACCCTGAATGTATTTATGGTAATTTAGAATGTATTAGAATAAAGGAACTAGAGACACACATTGTTCTGTATATAAGTATGTTGATTATTTATTAATAAGCCATTCCACTTAGTAAAATGCATGCAGTCCGGGCACTTTCACCTCCTCTAATCACAGCAATCAATGCACTATCGCCACCTAGAGGCTAGAATGTAGATGACTTTCTAAGTTTGCTGTAACGAAAACAACTATTGTGGAGGAGAGCCAGGGTCGCGTGGGCAGTTGGCATCAACTGCTGAAATACTCAAAAACAGATGTATTACCTCCACCATGAACTTATAGTAGAAACTACATTTGGTAAACATTTATTTTAATGACCTTACTGTTTAAGTATTATTAATGAAATAATACACACAGATTAATCATGTTTCATTATACATATTATATTATATATTATACATATTTCCATGTGTTTGCTGAAAATGGGCCCATACTTTTAGCAATTTATAACTAACTGTATACAAACATAATATGTTTTTATTATATGTACATGAACATATCATTCGTGCCATAACTACCCTCTCACTATATTTGTTATGCTATTAAATATATGTTTCATAAATGAATTTCTTTTTGTTTGTTTTTTATTATAATAAAGGACATGGTGTAATAGAGATCAAGTTTGGAAGGTGAGATTAAGATGGTTTGAACACGTGCAGAGGAGGGATGAGGGTAATATAGGAAGAAGGATGTGACCTGGTAGGAGGAGAAGAGGGAGGCCAACTAGGAGGTTTATGGATGTGGTGAGGGAGAGAGGAAATTGTGTAACATCAGTGATTGTGTAATATCAGATCATACAAAAATTACAAATTCAGCTGAATTGAATTTAATCATTATCTGGAATTATTAAGTGTAGGATCATACAATGCAAACACATCCGTTGTTCTTGGATGATGCTCACTTGTTCACTTAATACTGGTCAGGAACATGTTTACATGATTTGTGGACAATTTCACATTTTAAAGGTGGGTGGATACTTAAGTAGTTCAAGAAAACACACTAGTACAAAAGTAAACACACCGAACAAACTGTGACTATAAGCAAGGATTGAATCGTCTCTTATTCAAAAAGGGTTTGCCAAATCCAGATTGAGTTCAAGTACAGACAAGATCTACAATGTCATTATCATCACCCAAATCTGTCTCCTTTGTTAAGAAAACTTAAACATCCTACAGCAAATAAATTCAGGAATTGTTCAGTCCATTCAGATGTGCTAATATCTGATCTACTTCACACATTTTAACCCAGCTCTCTTAATTAAAATTCTAATAGTGACTTTGTATCAGACACACTGCTCTAGTATAGCTCTTGTACTTAATTACCCTCTACACTTGTATATTGATTTCCTGAAATACAAACTCACAGTTCTTTTCCACCTCAGCGAATATCCACACAGTACGTTTATACTTCTCAATGGGTTGCATGATTGGTCATTTGGGCTCTTTTCAGGTAAATATTTTGTTCGTTGTCAGAAATCCATAAACTCAACTATAGTTCATCAAAGTTTAGATAAAATAGAATCATATATACTGTAGATGGTGAGTA
This sequence comes from Microcambeva bendego, assembly GCA_034509265.1. Taxonomy (NCBI): domain Eukaryota; kingdom Metazoa; phylum Chordata; class Actinopteri; order Siluriformes; family Trichomycteridae; genus Microcambeva; species Microcambeva bendego. Next base: position 27,192,217 of record JAYDZG010000029.1, read on the forward strand.
AAGTATAAGTTAAACTAAATTTAAAGGACTCAGGGATTAAAGACATGTAACATTATAGCTGTGCCCCCAAAGATTAGCATTTTTAGACCAGTGCCCAAAAAGCTGAAATTCAAAGTAGGGCTGCCATTAAAATACAAACACAAATATGATCTATTAAACATCAGGATGAAGTTTAAATTGGTATAAGCAGCTCAAAACCTGGATTCACTCTGCAATGAAAATTCATAAAAAATATCAACATTTAGAGAGGTGACATTGAACTTCTATTTCCTTTGACAACATTAACATTTTTAACGGTTTATCAGTGGGGTTCAAGAGGAATTAGGGGTTCATGTAGTACTTGTAAGTCTTGTTTATACTCTTCCAATGAGTGGATTTCTAGCCATGTGACATATCACATTGTTTCGATAGAAGATCCCATCCAGCCCAGGGGTGTATGGGTTTACAAGATCTGCAAGGATGGATTCCAACGCAAATCAGTTGAGAGTCCACATGGATGCATGGGCCCAGAGAATGTCACATATTATTGTTATTAGAAAAATAATAGATTGAAATTCTATAAGTGCCTTTGTGCCAGAGGTTTTGTTCTAGTGCATTACTTATACGTAATCACCCTCCACA
>JAYDZG010000029.1:27259534-27269705 GCA_034509265.1 Microcambeva bendego
ACTGCAATCTGGTTTCATTTCATTAGATTTTTCATATATTGTTTTTTATGTGATTGTAGCATAATATATTGTTTCTGTAATTGAAATACAATTAGAAAATAAAATAAAAAATTTTACATCTATTTTTCAAAAGTACTGGGGGAAAGAGGAGATACACAGTTTTGATGGACAGGTCTAGCAGAGACTCATTAAAAAACTTCATGATTCCATGTTATTTTATATTACCTGCTATGGACAGACAGATTTTTAAACCCACAATCAAAAATTAAAAAGGGGAAACAGTTAAAAGATGAGAACAAGGTTTTTATCAGACAGTAACAATTTGAAAAAGCAAAAAGCAAAGCTGGCTCATTTATAGGTGAACACCCAGACCCCGTTACTCATGCACACCAAGGGGATTTACAGGCATATCTCCAGGCCCTAAACACTAGGTTGAGTTCCAAGAAACCAAAATGACATTCTGCATCAGCAAAAACACAGCAATCCAGCAGCACAGCAAGCTAATATGCTGACAAAGACAACAGGAAGAAGTTGTGATATTTATAGAAAACCATTTCACCTGAGGTGCATCAGTGCTCACAAGTCACAGGTGATTGTTATTAAGAGAATGACAGGTCACACTGTGAATCTGTGCTCTCTCTGCCAGCCAAAATAGGTCACACAGCAGGGTACCAATCCTAACGTGGGTGGACTGACAAATCTCCATTTAGCTTCCACCCTGTGACAGAGCCCCCTCCTCAAAGAACGGCTCCTGAAGTTTCAAAAATACTCAAAAAAAAAGGTTTTTGGACAGAATTGCTGCTGCTGAAAAATGAAGAGATGAGGCCGGGTACATTCAGTGCACTTGCATCTACTGTCCTTACAAGTGGAAAGGAGAAGGAGAAAGGCCATTTGTGTGGCTCAAGTTTTAGCAAATAATCAGGGTAAAGAAAATGGAAAAACTATGGCAAGTCACACAGTGATCCTTCTGCCAGCCAAAATAGGTCACACAGCAGGGCACGACTTAATATGGGTGAACTGACAAATCTCCATTTATGGTCAGATTTTGCAATACTTATAATGGGTAAAAATAAACAAAGATTATAACAAATATTACAACAATTATACAACAAAATTGTTGTCCACAAGATAACACCAAGTTACTATGAATATGTTGAGGCGTATTTTATTTAATGTTCTTTGCTCTATATTATCCATACCTCTTAAAGTCATTGAAAAGCATCCCAAATTAAAATTTGATAACTACAATACACTGGGTGAAGAGCAACGCTTACCTTCAAAGCACATATTATAACATACTACACTTTTGTCCTTTCTTGTTTGACATCAGCTGCTCAACACCCTGTGTCTCCCATTGTCTCATTTTTATGATGAGCGATACATTTTAAGCAGGAAACAGACCTGGACTGCAGACACTTTTGTACTGCAGCCAGAATGCAGCCCGTCATTGTCTTGCTAAACTAACCATGGACTTCCTGGAAAGAAGATGTCACCTTGATGGCAGCTTATGTCTCTCTAAAATCCTTGCATACAGCTTCATCTCAATGACACCTTCAAACATATGCAAGTCACCATGACTTCAGGACTGAGGCACCCCCACACATTACAGATGTTAGCTTTTTTTTACTTTAATAACAGTCGAAAAGGATTATCATCATCTTTGGCACAAAGAAATTCACAATTGTGTACTCATCAGTCCACAGCACATGTTTAACCTGAACTTGAGAACATTTGAGTTCAGGTGCAGAGGTGTTCATGCTAACAACTGTTACTAGTGAATAAAAATAAATACATAAATTCATCTTACTCCAACCTTATCATTACCTAAGTATAAGTTATTTTTATTAGCATTATTATTAGTGTATCATTATAATTAAACATGTTATTTAACAAAACTTACATTTGTGAAATCATATTTGTGTGCTAATCAATGTAATTTGTATTGTAGGTTAAACAGGCTGGAATTAAAAAAAACAATGCAAACAGCAATCCAATATCAGTCAATACTCTTTGTCAGATGTAATAATCCCCCATAATGTGTCATCTTTTTGTACCAGTTGTAAATCAGTTTGTTTTCAATTGGCTTGTATTTAGCATGTTAAGATACGTTGCCTGACCAGCAAAAGTGACACCAGATCACCCTTAACCAGATCTGTCCTGCTGCTCTAAGCTGTTGTTCCAGAATGATTGTAGCACTGGTGTTGTATAACAAAGGGGAAAGTACCTTGCTTGAGGACTTTACACCTCAGTGACCTCCTCCTACCAGGTGCAGCATTGTAGCTAGTTGTGATATCATCTATCCCCGCAACTCATCTCTAATAGCTGTGTTTACACTGCCAGGTGTTGAGCTATCACAACCAGTTCATAGGATGCAAAAATCTAGCACAGTATAAAGGCTGAAAGGCTCTTAGCTAGTCAAACTTGAATCGCATGACCAACATATCAGTTTGGTAAACAAAGACCATGTTCATATCCCTAATTCCAAGAAGCTATGAAGCTATTTAAAGATATTTGAAGATTTTTTGTCAAAAAGTGCAAGACAATACAATACACAGTACTCTGTGGAGATGACCAGTTTACAGTGGCTTCAGAACATTTTCAGATCCTTAGACTTTAGTACTTTAGTACACTTTATTGTGTTTTGAGTTGGAATTAACATAAATCTACACTAAGTACCAATAAAGTTTTCTGACCTGATGTCCCAATGGGGTGAATCCACTCAAGCTACGTATATCAGATTTAATGCTGAGCCTCTGTTAACTGCTGTCTTTATGTCTTTCCCCAGATTTTTGAATTTAAAGTCATCTCAATAATGACCACTGAAGCCCAGGGAACACTCAAAGTCATAAATACTGTTTTACATCCTTGTCCTGATCTAGAATTGGTCACAGTGTGATAACACAGTGAAATAGAGTCCAGTCAAGTCAAATTCCATTAGATGGACTCAAGATGACTTCTAGGCACATATCTACTACCACTACTACTACTTCTACCACCACTACCAGCACTACCACTACTAATACTAATACTTCTACTACTGCCCCCACCACTACTAATACTACCTCTACCACCACCACTACCACCACCACCACCACCACCACTACAACTTCTACCACCACCACCTCTACTACTACTACTACTACTACTACTACCACCACCACCACCTCTACTACTACTAGTTCAGTATGCACAAACCATACTAGGCGACACTTGACACAAAAGGGCTTATACATTGCTTGTCTACACTAAAACGTTTGAATTCGACAGTATGTATTTGCACATATCACATCCCAGTCTTAATTATTTTTTTCAAAAAAGGAAATGGGCACTGGCTCCTCTGCACCCATACTTCTCTCCCTACTCCCTAACAGCAGCTCATAGGCAAATAATTAAATCTGCTTTCCTTTGTGTCCTAACAGATGTGAAGCAAATTCAAAGACAAATTGCAGATGAACAAGGCACACTTGTCCTGTTTTAAAGAAAGCAAACAAACACCAGCCGGTGTTTGAACAAGGTTCAGGGTTCAAAGTGCAATAGGCTGTCTGGCTACAGAATTAAAGGTTGACAAACAGATCAAGGGGAAACAGCTTTTTATGGTATACTGAAAGTGCAAGACAACAGTAGGGGAGAATGCGGTGGTTGCCACAAGAGTTGTTGTTGCCGTAGTACTTCTATTTAGTTCACAAGATATAGATGTTCAATAAGCTGATAGTAAAATGTGCTTCTCCTGGGATGTTTTCCTTTAAATGTTAAGTAGCTTGAATGTACTTATGAACCTTAAGTGTTGCTCTAAGCTCCTGGTAGGGTTACCCATGCTGCTTTAACAAAAGCTGAGCTTGTGGCACTAAAACTGTGTGTTGTGAAGGGTTAAAACATCCGGTGTACGTTTTCTTACAACAATAACACAGTTATTTGCTCTATGGTTGATTTGTTAGTTTGATATTGAATGTTCAGTGTTCAATGAAATTTAATCGGTGCGTTCGCAAAGCCAATCAAGAACATTTAATAAAATGAATTTGCATTAAACCTAATTACATTGATTCTGTTGGTGTCCCTGCAAACATCCGAATATGACATCAAACATGTGATTTGTCAGTGTTTGCCTTCATGGGTTGAAAACTCAAAAAGACAAAGTGTTTGCACTTTTTCTTTGTTTTTGCCTTCAGTCTTTCATGTTCATGAGTTTCGAGCAGCAGGTGGAACTGAAAGTGAGATTGTAGAGGGAGTGCAAAGGGAAAAAATGAGGTTAACACTAGTTTTGCCTGGCCCTTTTCACCAGTTGTTTTGAGTATAAACAGGAAATGAATGATTGTGTGTGTGTCAGAAAAAAAACAGAGTCTTTTATTGAGTAATGTCTGTCAAACCAAGGTTAAGCCTGGGCAGCGAAGAAAGAAGAAGTAATACATTTTTAGGCTTTCTGAACCAGTGTTTTTTGAAGAAATCTTATATAAGATGATGACTTAGTACACAACTGAGTTTACAAGCTAGCAATAACAATAAAGGAACTACTGAACTAAAGTTCTGACAGTTACGTTTCGCCAGACATGTGATCACGCACCCACATGACAACATAGAAGACAATGTTATGACAGGACTTGAGGAAGGACTTTTGACGAGGAAGACGAGGAATAAGCTGGACTGACAACACCACTATGTGGATTGCATTTTCAGTCGCTAGTCTGCTACATGAAACATGAGAAAGAGGACAGAGAAAGCTGACCCAGTTATGCAGCCAACCATCATGAAGTGATGGAGTCATAATGACATGACAAACTTCTATTTTGTCTTTTGATTGAAATTAATATTACTTCTATTCTATAAATTACTTCTATTTTTTTCATTACAGATCAACAAACATTTTGTTATTTAGATCCAGTATCCTCCCACAGTCCAAACACATGCAGTCAGACTAACTGCTATGTGTAAATGTGTGTGTGCGTCCTGTGATGGATGGCCGACCTGTCCGGGGTGTTTCCTGCCTTTCAGGTTTTGCTTCCCCAGAATAACTGAGTACAACGCACTAACACATCCCGGACAGGACGCCAATCTGTCGCCAGGTCTCAGTCAGCCACTACCCCTTCCCCATGAAGGACAATCATGTCTGTGTGTAGACGCCCGGCCAGACGGCAAGACCGCTGGTGATTGTTTACCGTGACTTCTGCTAACCTTGCTTACCTTGTTTCCACCCGGGTGTTTATTTAACCATTATGGGCCCTATTTTGTCCAGCTATCAACCACACACCGCACAGCTTGCAACAAAACTTGTAAAGAGGATGTACTAAGTCTCTTAATTATTCGTGGGTGTGTTTTGGGTGTAATGAGCAATTAACCAATCAGTGTGTCACTTGCCATTCCCTTTAAGAGTCTGGTGCAGTGTGACTTTGGCGGATTTGGCTATTTCAGAAAATCTTTCATCTAATTGAAACTGAACGTGTCCAACACTTCTCAGCAGAGTGACCTGCTCGATCAGTTTGTCGGGAATGCATGTGCCTGTGTTTTTTTGCAAAGATAGCAATGCAACAGTAATTTATCTATTATGCCCATTGGTGTTAATATATTTCCCCATTGGCGTAAACACCATTGCTATTTTAGCAACGCAGGTGCAAGGCGTGAAAATAGACGTGCATTGCGACAAGACTTGCACAGGGTGTAAGATAGAGCTCTAAGGATTATCAATGTTGTAGATTCACAAAAAACATATTTAAGAATGTTATTTCTATTGTCTTATTTATCTTAAGTTATTTTTAAATCCCAACGCTTTGTGTTATTTTGGATGTTAGCTAAGTGAGTAGTGTAAGACATCGTTGCCAGTAGTCATACTGTGTTGTGTTTAAAAAATAACTACTAGCTGTGTTTCTGGCAAAAGTTTGTTTTAGGGACTAACCAATTGATTGTGGAAAATGAGATAAAAGATGTAGGGATGGATGAGAGGGGGATACTTGGAAGAGGAAGAGACTAATGTGGTATGCGACTACAGTCCAGTGGGGGCTAGACATTACTGCTGTAACTACTACTGGACCCCAAAGCAAACATTTAGAATAAATAAAGTATCTATTTACTGACCTATCCATCAAAATTATATTCCATGTGGTGAAAAAGGGTCTTATGGTGCATCAAAATGAATAAATCTTTAAAACATTACAACTACTGAATTAGAACTGTCATATGGTGAAAGAAAAATGATCTAGACCACCCTACACATATACTTAACATCAGCATCAGACTGATCGAGCGAACCCTAATGAATAATGTTACAATTGTGATGTGTGCAATGCACTGAAGGAGAAAGACACATATGTCACAGAGTAAACTCTCAATGCTTTAATGGTCATGAATAATTAGGGTTTTCTCTCACATAGCAGATGTCTCTTTTAGCTGAACTTTCACATCCCATAATTCTCTCCGTCTGAGTGATAGAGTGTGCTGAGAGACTGAGCAAGAGACCACTGACCCTTCAACAATGAACACTGACCAATGAACAAGTTCTCTGTGTTTTTCTTCAACACACAGATACGCACATACACACCACAAGCCCCGGAGGGCTGACCATGGCAGGATCAAGGATGTGGATCTTTCACTTTCATCACAGTGCCTATTAATTATTCACCAACAATCAAATATTGATATGGAAATCACTGTCCAGAAAAGCGACAGCCAACATACAGTAAGAATGTGCTCCCATTTTCTCACCACTTCATTTGTCTGCAGAAATATTACAAGCTTTCCCGTTATGGTACTAAATTACTTTGTGGTCCTAGTCACTTTAAAACTTAATATTGTGTTGTTTTTTTAACAGTAAAATACATTTTAATAGATAACATCACATTTATGATAAATGTGCAGTCAGACTTTGTGTCTGATGTTTTAGGGACCAGATTCCAATTACAAGAATTCATTTAATCATTTATTTTAAAGGAATTACAGGGAAAACCTAAATGAGCAGTGACATTCCAAAAGAAGACGGAACAAGGGTGAAACAAGCGAGTTATCCCTCTCTTTGGTAATGTTTCTAAGATTTTCATTTTGTCCTTTTAAAGGAAAGATTATTGAAGATTCCAGATTCAAAATTAAGGAAAACCAAAGTTCGTTTTATAATTGAAAAGCCTAATCATTATATCTGATGAGAAGGATTTTCTTCAATAAAAATCAAGGTTGGCCTGTGACTTTATCCACATTTTAAATTTTGGCCCACTGTGTATATCTGGTGATAAACATGCTCAATAATAACTTAAAATCACATTTAAAGTAACTCAATTAAATATAAAATAGATTGTTTTGTTACTCGTTAAATAACAACACAAATGACCCAGCATTGACCCACTGATGTCTGGCCATGACATAGTATAATAATAATTAATACTTGGTACATTTCTTCATCAGCAAATATAAGCAAGTATTGTGCAACACCAAGGTCCAGGGTTCCTGGATTAAATCTTACCTTCAGTCCATGTCTGTGAAAAGTTCAAAAGTGAAGTATGTTCTTCTTTATTATGTCAAACACTGTAGAAGATTCTCTAAATTCCTCATAGGTGTAGGTAAGTAGATAAATACATATTAGGTGCCCTGGGGTTGAAAAGAACAATTTTAGGGTGTGCTGCACCCACACCACTCCCATTTAAAATAGATACGTTTGATACCTTTTTAAAAAATAGATAACCATATTCATTCAGTTTGCTGAAATCAGTAAGAAACATGCATTGTTTACGAAGCAAAAAGGTCCTTGTGAAAACAGCATTTACTTGTAAATTGTAATTATCAGCTTCAAAGCCACTCTGATGTGAAAATGGTTTTCCTGTCTTCCTCTATGGCCTCATGACAGCAGATGATTCTGTTAATGTTATTGTTACATGGTACAGCATGAAAGGGACTAAAAGGTCATCAGTGTGCCTCTCAATGGAATGTATTCAAGCCCATCTACATTACATTCTTAACCTGCAAAACTGCAAAAGGAAGTGAACCACAAGTTACATTACTGTGGACATGTGATGAGGCGAACACATGACAATATTACGGTCAGTGTTAGGACAGGATCTGTGAAATGACTTAGATGATCAGGAAGACCAAGAATAAGATGGATTAACATAACAATATGGACTGTTTTAATAAGGGCTAGTCCGCTACAAGTGACATAAAACAGAGGACATTGGAGATCTTTGCAGCCAACTATCAAATAGCAATGACAGAATCCAAAGACAGAAAGGGAAACAGTACATTATTGAATGGGACAAACATTTATTTGTGATAGATGCATAAGGCCACATGGATTTAATCAATGTGTAGGGCTAATACCTTACAGTGTTCAGAATAATGACCATTTATACTATTTTTACTGCATGTTTATTCAGCCAATTTGTATGAATTCATTCAATTGGAGTTAGTATCTCACAGCTCTTAGTATCTCACAGCATCTCCAGGTTCTCTGGTTTTCTCCCACAGTCTAAAAACATGCAGCCATTAGGAAGCAAATACCAGAGCATTGCAGTGCCGGTCCAAAGCCAAGATAAATAGGGAGTGTTGTGTCAGATATCCGACGTAAAAAATATGCAAGATCAGTAATGTGGACCACAATCTGCTGTGGCGACCCCTAACAGGAGCGGCTGAAAGTATTCACTTCATTATATAATGCATAGCTAGAAACACAAGCACAACTAAAGTGATTCAAGTGGTTTGTTGTTTGTTGCTGAGTTCCTGTCAGTGTTTGTGAATACTGAAACCACTGCAATTCATCCCACAAACTAGTGCAGCTCATTCGACCTTAAAAGTTCATTTACCTCCTCGACTTGAATGCCTAATTTCCCAACACTGCGAAGAGTAGAGACTGCACAAAGTGCATGGTTCATGCAGAGTCATGCTGCCCTGGCAATTCCTCTGTTGATTCAGTGGATATGCACAACAGCCTGTGTGACTTATCAGCTACAAGCTTCTCCTTACAGAGCCAAAAAACCCATGATACACCAAAACTCATTCACACTGATCATAATGTCACCATTGTGAATGAAGAAATGGAGCCTGTGGTAGTTCTGAGTGGAGGTTAAATGATGCCGTTTTTGCTCGTTTGTGGTCAGTGGCTCCACCATGAAGTTTCTCTGTCCACATAAACACACCTTCTACACTTGCAAGAGGACACTAAAACAGATAAGCCTCAGAAAGAGGATGTTAGATAGTCCAACCAGAGGGTGCGACTTACAGAAAGTCAAACTGTTCTTGCATTGTGCATCTTGTCTGAGCTAAGGAAATCCATTGAGTAAATAAACAGCTACCACAATGAAGATATTATACTTTGGTTTACTATAATTTTGACATAGTATGCATATATTGTGATTACAAATTTACTATGAGTCTATGAAGAACAGCACTGCTGTACTCAGTATGTGAGTTAATCATCTCTATCAAGTGGTGAGAATTACAGAGCAGTACAGAATCTTGTTGAAAGCCTTACCAAAAGAGTTGAAGCTGTTGTAGTGACAGAAGGGTATGATTGTGGAAGGGGATTTAAAAAACCCTCTCAGTCACCGCTCAGGTGGCAGAAAAAAACATGGTGAACACCAGAGCTGGGATCTCAAATACACAATATCAAGTCTCAGCTCTGCCTCCCGGCTTGGCTGAGTGACCACATGAGAAACAATTGACCTACTGTTCATGTAAGGGCAGAATTAAATCGCATAGGGTCTCTCATGACCAGGGGGGCCCAAATAATTCCTTTATTATTAAATATTGTTATAACACACCAGTTTATTCTAATGAACAATGCATTTTATTGATTGATTTTAATGATTTTCCTTTTTAAGAGCTGAAACATTTGTACAAATGTAAAGATGTAAAGAATAACATGCAGAGAAAAAAATCTTTAAAAGAAGATGAGATTTATAGCCAATTTAAACAGATGAATGCAAAAAGTAAAGCCTCTGTTTCATTTTTCCGTACACCACTGCTTCATCTGCTCCATAATTAACCGCCTCAACAGATTGCAACAGTGGTTTCCAGCTAAGAATAACCTGTCAATCAAGCTTTTGACAGTGGATTGTATGTGGCAGGGAAAGTTCTGCCTGTTTATATTTCAGTTGCTTTAGAAAACAAAGGATTTTTTATATTAATTTTATCAAAATATATATTTAATTTATATTAAATGCCGGCAAAATAATTTCAGTCCAGCCCAAATTCTGTCCACTCA
>JAYDZG010000029.1:27409386-27420758 GCA_034509265.1 Microcambeva bendego
TGTATCTTCAATGCACTTCAATATATACAGGACTCAAAATAAGTTAAAGGTATTTGGCTTTCAGGTGAAATTTCAGGATGAACCTAAAATGCACTATAACCTTTACAGGTGAACTTAATGTGACCTTGCATGTGTCCAACTGTTCAATGTTTCAGTACATTTTACTCAACTTGCTGTTTTCTATCAAGGAGCTTAACAGCAAAATACTCAACAGCAGTTTGATCCATGAATCCACCAAAACATTTCCTGGTTCAATTAAATTGGTATTTAAACCTCATCATGCTGCTCACATTCTGACATCATGAGACCAAGACAACACCTAACAATTGATCAACAGAACCTTACATTCAGAAGCTTCAAACAGGAAGTTCTCAGACAGAAGTGACCACTAAGCTTAGAGAGTAACAGAAACGTATAGAAGTGGACGTCCTTTGGCCACATCCCACACTGATGGGAACTTCATTATGAACGGTGACCTCCGGAACCGGATGATAAATGCCACACAACTCCAGGCACATTTAAGGGAGGTATATATTAAATATTTGAACAGGTAACTTGTGACGGCACAAATTGGAAAAATGTTTTGTAAAAATATTGTTCCCAGGTTTTCCAGTGTGAGCTAAAGGCATTCATTGAGAAATAGTATTGGACTTCTGTCCAAGGGGCACAGCAGGAAGAGGATTTCCCTTTCGGAGGCCCTGGGATTAGGCCTTTTCTATTACAGAGGAAAAAGACTAGTTGCATTGAGAGGTGAGAGGTGTCAGAGTATTTACAGTGAATACATAAAATGTGTCTTTACAGAATGATCAGATATACAACAGAGGATATTTTCTAATTAGTAGCTTTTTCTACTTTATCCACACGATTGCAACCATGTATTTAACAATGCATACTGTGATTCAATAAACAATGGTCCTAGATTAGATCAATCATCGACCTTTTACCTTCCATTTAGCTCTGTCATGAGAAACTTCCCATCTAGTCTGTTTGCCAAATCATTTTCAGCCAGAGCTTTTCTTTTAAATGTAGGTGTGTCTAATGAAAGTGGAAACATCAAAACACTACAACTCTTCTGTGTATCGAATTTTTTCTTTGTTTTCTTTGGAATTTTTAACATGTTTTACTCCCTTCTGTTACATAAACGACATAAACAATACTTACTAATTTCAATCCCTAGCCCACAGCTCTACTAAGCTGGCATCCCATTATATTTCCATGGGCATTAATATGGTGGTTGTTCGGAATTATGTATGTAGTGTGGGAATTGTTGCAGATGATCCAAAAGAGCATTTGTGACGTCAGACAATGTTGGACAAACATGCCTGGGTTGGTGATTAATGGGGTTCAAGTAAGGGTTCTCCTCAGGTTCTTCCACAACAAACATACCCACCCATGCTTTCATTGCACGTATTTTCTTCATGGAGGTACGGACATGCCAGAAAAAGTAAAGGTCCCTCCCAAATGGCTCCCACAAAATTAGAAGCATACAACTGTCCAAACTATCTTGGTGTGCTAAAGCATTGAGATCTGTCTTTACTGAAACTAAGGGTTTTAAGCCATCACCTTAAAAACAGCCCCAAACCATTATCCCTCCGCCAGCAGCCTTTACAGCTGACACAGTGCACACAGGCAGGTAATGTTATCCTGGCATTTACAAAATCCAAACTTGTCCATCAAACTGCAAGCATGATTTAGCATTTCATTAGTCACAATTGTATGAATGGAAGCACACAGAAGCTTTCGTCACACAAAAAAGAAGTAAGAAGTCGAACAAGCCGAAATAATACATGACCTCTGTACTTATCATAACCCACTGAGCTTGTTCGTGCCCTTCTTCCACTCGTCCATCTATTTAACATTGAATAAAAGACGGCTTTCATGGCTCAATAACACCCACCATTCACATGCGGCTTCGGTCTGCAGCATGACAGTGTCAGTCACAAGTGGCAAAGTTCTGACTTCCTGAAAGGCTTTAATTATGATCAATTGACATTGTAAGCTCATTATTGAGGAGGAGCTTTGCTGCAAGTGACAAAAAGACTGATTCTTACCAAGTGGATGTCTTAATGTCTGGATGACATCATGGCAGGCTAAAATAGAACATTTATGAAAGGTTCACTAGCATTTACCAGTTGCTTTTGGTTTTTTTGTGATTGTGGTGGGGGATGTGTATAATAGACATGTGCATGTTTACTGGCTATGTACCTGTAGGATAATTCAGTCCTCCAATGAACCTGGCTGCATGTTTTTGGACTGTGGGAGGAAACCGGACTTTTTAGATGAAACCCACATGGACACAGAGAAAACTCCACACAGAAAGAACAGTGGCTTTGTCTGGGGATCAAACCCATGACCTTGCTGTGAGGCGACAGAGCTAAAATTTTTGTTATACAAAACATAGTTTAGTAGCTAAAGGATGTTTGTCTGGTGTCCAACATTTGTTCATTTAGCTTACAACTAAATCAAACAAGTTGAAGTCATTATTTAAAAAATGAAATAATGACGTAAATTTGTTTACTCTCCCAAAATTGCTTGATCTAAACTGCCCCGACCGGTGAGCCTTCCCTTATCCCCATCACCCCGTGTTTCTGGATGGTACAGGGAATCTTGACTGAAACTAATCAGCAAAGAAACAATAGGGTTAATAGACTACCCCCCATGTCACCTTTAACATGAGTTAAACACGATTAAACAGTACTGTACATACTTTATTAGCATTTATGTACCCAGCCAAACATAATAGTTTATTGTGCTGAGCCACTGAAATCTGGGTTTGAGAATCAATGCATTGGTAAGGTTATTCCTCCCTTGTGTCCTGCGTTTCCCAGTAGAACTAAACCTGCTGCAACCCTGACCAGAAAAAAAGTGGTTTTATTTCATGAAAATTAAAATAAAAAAAAATCTAATTTTGGAATTAAAGACATATAGTGATGAGGTGGTTGTTGTTTTCCTACAAGTCTAGTGTGTGTTGACACTCAACTCATGGCTATTCATCATGTGGGGGTTTCAGGCAATTGTGATGTGATTAAGGGGCTGGAGATGACCCCGGTCTTTCATGAAAGTGACCCTTGGACTTTTAAAGACAATAGATAGGCTTCTTTAGCAGTGTGCATGCTAAAATGTTTAAACTTAGTAATGTGACTACATCATGTATATTGTTATACACTCATAGCTAGTATGTCCGATTTTACCAACGTATCCTGACATAACACATCCCTCTTCAAATAGTTAATGTATTTTTTTCCATTTGTAGCTTTCATGCACATTTTACCATATTGCAGGTTTAGTGGAACGTCTTGAATCCTGGGATAAAAGCATAACACTTTTCCCTCTACAGTCATAACCAGCCTCAGGCAGGGTTTTTTGTGACACTAGCCGGCTTTGCCTTGGTTTTCTCTTTGGTGTACGGTGCACTGAATCACTTCGGATTACATCATGCTCTATTGTGTGAACTGTTTACCTCAAACCCAGTTCTCATTTACTTAGTATTTATCTTCAGGCCTTCAGTATTCATGTCGAGTACCCACAAAGAGAATAGCGTTATATTTATTACATGCCCCTGTGCGCTTGTACGCTCCCCATGTTCCCTGTGTACATATCTGTGATTTGGTTGGAGAGGGACAGCTGCTGTTCACAAATGACTTCTTCAACACAGAGGGGACTCTTCGCCGTACTGTTGGACAATTAATAGACTCCCTCTTAGCTCTTTATCTGTGCCCTCCACTTCTTCTCATCTGTCACTTTAGACAGTTAATGTGTAACTAATTTAGTGCTCTTCTCACCTGATGTTGCCTCTCTCAACGTGATATAGTTAAAGAAATGTTGGAGTGTCAAACTGGCTCAAAAAAATCTGCAATATTAGAAAGCAATTAAAATAATATAGCAAATATTGACCATGAATTATATGCCATGTCCCAATGGTTTTAACAGTCCTGGTCACCGTTTACAATACAGCCTGTAGGAGCGATCTATAATTATTCTACAGGTTCCTTTGTTACTTTGATGCTCATGAATAAGTATTTCAGTCCCTAAATTTCAATTACATTACACATTACACATTGTGCTTCTGGTATCTGATATCCTTCATCGTCTTCAAGATTCATTGTTTTTTCATGATCTAACATTAGGGTCTGTTTTTATTGTAGACTTTTATAGAGCAGGCACATTTTACTGCAAATGTTGGACTGCAAATATACACACACAACCTCATTTGTATATGTGTATTTATTCCAGTGCAATAACTGGATTCTGTGTATTAAATCGGCCTCTCTCTGCTCCAGCACTTTTACTGACTGCTGAAGTGCACTTGTGTCTGTTGTTTTGTATTTTGGTCCCCAGCCCCCTTAATCCTCCTCTTCTATGTCCAGTTCCAGCGACAGGTGGCTCTTGGGGGTTTGTGTGCTAACATGGCTCAACAGCTGCACAAAGAAGCCCTACTGCTTCTTTTGGGGTACGGGGGTGTTCTCTCTCAAGCATGCCATTTGCCTCCCCCTCATCCACTCCCACCCCATCACATCAAACCTTCACTCCAAAGCAGGTGTTATCTGCGATCTACAGGTGGTTACTTCTCGATGCCAATACTAATTGGGCTAGCTTAACCACAGATGTGAAGTAGTACATGGCTAGAGTCAGGAATAAACAAAAAAGAACAGGACTGTACCATGAATTAGAAAATGCACCAATATTGTTCAAATTAGCATGTTAAAACTGGAATTTAGTTTGTTGCTAGCACATGACTAGTATTAAGAAAGCGGGTGCAAGGATCTTTTTGTAATAAAGCCCAGGACAATGTAACACTTGATTGATTGTGGATGGTCACCCATGCTACAGTACCTCCCAATTCCTTCTGACAATGGTGTTTGGATACAATGATCCTGGCCATATTGTCAAATTTACTTCTAGCACAAGGTGACACATTTATACTGTACATTACATTGGGTTCAACTAATTTAGCCAAGCACATTGTCATAATATCAACATACTAAAACCAACTAACTTTTGTCAATGGTTCACAGTAAAAAAAAACATTCCATTACAAAAATACAGCCATTATTATAAATGTATGGTGGTAGTTTTCCTTTTAAAGATGGCTTTCCACTCAACTTTACAATGTGTTTTTTGTAATCTGTACCTATGGGGGTCACCTATGTTGGATGAGAAGGCCTGGCTCTATATTTCAATCCATCCCACCCCAAGTATTTAGTCCTTGTGTCCAGGCTACTGGAGTTCCCCATCAAATTTGTCATTTAGAGCTTGTTGAATATCACTCTAAAACGTTTGTATCTAAGTACATTTGATTGCACTTTAACTCTAAACTGATACATGTGCAGGACCGTAAATAAACATGGTGAGTATCGATACTGCAACCAGCTCAGAGAACCGTCGCGTTTGAATACACCAGCCTCACTGGGACTGACCATTGCACGTAGAAGCGGGTGAAAGCTCGAATTATTGGAATCATTTAAAACGCAAGAAACCTCTTAAACGTACGTTCAGAAATCACACTATACTTGTAAAGCGTGCATAACTTCCGTAATTTAATATCGTAACAAGGTAAAGACGAAATAATAATAAAGCAGTCCACATGAATTGACGCCCCCCCTCTGAGAAACAATGGTACGGTCGAAATTTCGGCAACGTTTGGATGATCCTTGCAGCGACCATTCGATCATACATGTGTGATCAGCTGCTCCGTCTGTGGTAGTGTTAAGGTTTCAAAACCTTTAAGAGCAGTTTAATATTAAAAACAAGACACTTGCAAGATCGGTTCAGGCCGGGACAATCTTATTTCAGTGTTCAAGCTTGCAGGTCTTGTGACCGGCGGATTTCCGACTCCCTGTATTTTTTCTCAGGGCGCTGGAGTGTGATTTAGGGACCGGCTGGAGTGAAGAGACTCGGGATTCTTCATTTGGTATCGTCGGGGATGAGTATAAAGTTTGGAAGGATACATCTACAGTCTGTTTGATCTACAGAAGAAAACATGGAACACGAAGATCTCGGCGCAGAAGTGGAGAAACACGAACGATCACAGAACCAAACCCGTAAGTCTCGGCTTGTTTGACTCCAGAACCTCTTTCTCATCGATCATCTATGGGCCCCCGGTGCATGGACGAGACTCCTGGTTTTAACACTGATGATTCGTAATGGTGTGTGATTTTAAATGGCCTGAGTTTTATATATTTAATGCGTACTGTCCTGATATCATCGATAGATTACTGATCTGTGGTGGCCGTCTGACGAACATCGCGGCATTTAAAGTAAATATCGCCATTATTTAAAATATCGCGATATTTGTAGACACTCATGATGCTAACAGTTCCGAGGTGCGGATTTAAAACAGCATATGAATAATTCACAGCTTATTTAAAACCAAAATATTGAGTATTAATGACGCATGGCCACCCAGCAGTATAGATACGTGTCTCACAATAGTTTACACTATATACAGTATACAATAAATCATATTTTTTATTTATTACGAACATGCACTAAAACAGTTTTGGTCATAGCAATGTTTGCTAACAGTAATGGAGTTTGGTGGCAGGGGGTTCAGTGGCTACTGCTGGGTTTGATTCCCTTGGCGTTCAGGGTTCTGTGTTGAATTTTCATGGTCTAAGTTTGTGTGGGTTTTCCTCCTGGTGTTCCAGTTTTCTTACTGCAGACAGGCCAGTTGGAGCTACTGAAGTCATTCAAAGTGTGTGTGTGTGTGTGTGTGTGTGTGTGTGTGTGTGTGTGTGTGTGTGTGTGAGATGGTCAACAGGCGTGTTTATTGTGTTTGCTATTGTGTCCCACAATGAATGAATGAACATTTATTGAATGCCACAAAATGTTTTTGTTGTACTGTCCACTCAGCTAACAGGGTTAAATAGTTCTAAAACTCTAGCTGGGTTTGAACTCATTCGAGTTGAGTGTCTGGACTTTTTATATTATAAGCACTGATGCTGAATATAAAGGCCTAAGTCACAAACAACATTGCAGTTTTACACACCTGTAAGTGATAGATGTGACTGATACACCTGAATAATGAACTTTATTAAAGCCGGTATCAGAATGCCGGGTAAGCCATTAATTGTTCCCCCTGAAGTTGAGAGGGTTAGTTAGGGCCCATAGCCTTACTTACTAAACTGCCATATGTTGATGTGTGAGGCTTCAGCTCTGCAACGTAGTGCGTTTGTCAGCATTTGTACTGGTGCAGTGGTAAACAGTGTTTAATGCTTTTCTGCAGTATTGGCAACATTTCGGAATTACTTCTGACCATACATAAGAGATAATTGTACAATGAAACTTTGTTTGCTCGTTCATAATAGACAAATATTAAACTATATATTAAATAACAGAAGAAAAAATGTAAATAAACTGTTTATAAGTACAGTAACGCCCAACTTTACGGTCGTCACATTCCAAGAGCTCCTGCGAAACATGAAAAACTGTGATTTTTTTTTATATAGATAAAATCATGACTATGCCTCTTAAACCTCCAAAGATGCGCCACAGGGCAGCAGCCAATAGACAGCAAGGTGAAACGAGTACCGTCCTCGGACAGGCTATTTTCAAACATCCCACCTCTAAGACTGCCAGGGTTTCTGGTGATACTGCACTGTAATAGGAAACTACATTTCCCATGACACACTGGGTTATCATGTGGAACCATTCGGGAGCACAGCCAAAGTCTGCATCACTAGAGTGTTAAGGAACACACCTGGATGTCATTCATCTATTATGTATTAGCCTATTGGCAACATGGGAACTTATGTGAAGGTATTGTCAGTTTGTCTGTGTTTAATCTGTGTGTTTGTGCAAGTAAGGAAAATCTAGTCGAATGTACATTAAAATGAATGTTACAAAATTAGACTTTTTAATAATGAATCATTTAAACACATGAAAAATTACAAATGCAGAGCATGTTTGTGATTTCCGTGAAATTGCAGGGGCTTCCATGAACTTTTATTAGTCAGGTTCCAATATTTAATTTCTCCCAAGATTTGGTTTGCATGTAAAAAGGATACAGGCAAATACTATATCTGAACTCAACTTAATATGGCTGTGGGGCACACAAAAAAGTTAATCCAAGCAAGTGAGTGCAATTGGTTTATCTAGATTTTCTACTATACAGTCTATTGTGGGTACATTTTATGTCTATCTCAGTGTACAGAACATTTAACTAAAACCTCACTGCTTTCTAGTCAGTCGATTAGTCGATGAGTTTCTGTAATCTGCTAGTTGTCAACACTGCATAGCAGGATGTAGGTGTGACTTTTTTTTTGCCCTATCTTAGAACATCAACATTGCACAATCGAAGGGCGATAAATATGACTCATTAGTTAAAGCGGGACAGGCATGCCAAGCTCTTGTGGTATTTATTTCTTACAGCAGGGTAACAGCTGTCGATCAGTGGGGATCTCTGCTTAAGCGGCATGTATCTCTCATTATAATCATGGGCTGTGATTCATGATGAGGTAATGACCTTCATAAACCATAAAATTTGACTTGGTTTTTGACCTCGGTGTTCCCTTGGACCTCCTCAACCTCAAGAGTCTGAGCCTTCTAACCAATCAGTGGTTTCATTTCGCTGGTTAGTAAATTAATCATTCAGTCCAGCTGATAGTTTCTGTAGGTGTTTTGATGACTCACAGTATTCATTTGATCCAACAAATGCCTTAAAAAGTTAATTATTAAAGACCAGTGTGGTCATGCTGTGTATGTTGTAATATATTACAGGTTGAACTGCAGTCACCATGCTTTGTTTGTCAATCTTGGAGCTCAGCGTTTGGTTATAACTACATGGCAGGCATTCTGGCTCTTAACCCTGAATTGCTCAGACAATGTACTTTTAAACAGTGGCAACCTGGCAGTGGTGGGTCTTGAACAGCAGGCCTTTCAATTACTAACCACTAGGCTAAAATTAATGAACTGAATGATCTTCTAAAACACTTGTCATTAAATCAGCTTGTTTGTCTTGGTTTTGTCTATAGTAGTCAGCGTCATAGATTGTCTGGTTCTAGTGGAAAACACTGGATGCAGGGCAGGAATAAACTGGACAGCAACTCATCACAAGGTTTCAACCATCCCTCCATGTCTGTGGATTTGCTCCAACTGCTGATTGTACTACTTGAGGGTTAGTGTAATAGACCACCTGTTAACCATCTGACTTTAATGTTTACATTTGTCTACAAAGGGGCGGTCCAAGAAGGGTGGTCTGGGTTCTTTCGGTGTGGAGTTTTCATGCTTTTCCCATTTCTGCATGGCTTTCCTCTGGGAGCTCTGGTTTCCTTCCCAAAAACATGGTCAGGTTTACTTCAGACACTGAATTATCCTATAGGTGAGAATCTGTGTGTGTGTGTGTGTGTGTGTGTGCGCACATCTGCCCTGCAATAGACTGGCTTCCCATTTTTCCATTGAAAACCTGGGATAGGCTCCAGCATACCCCATATGATAAGTAATTAACAAGAGTGATTGAGACACAGAAGCATGACAGAATTTGTGGGTGTGTCAGAAACACCTAAAATGCCTGAAACGATAAATGTGATTGGATGGTTTGTAACAAGCTGCTTCAAGCTTCTGATCATATTAGAATGCATTGCATTTTAGTGCTTTTAGTGATTTTCTCTGTTGATTGCTGTTTTCCACATCACAGATTTTGTAATTAAATTATTACATATCAAATTGGGGGGATGGTTGATCAGCTTAGACTTTGGGAGGTACACTTCTTGATGTGCTTGGTTTTTCAATCAGGCCTGGATAACACGGTTGATCGTAAAATTATTTAGCGTGTTAGTTTTTAAAAAGCCCCCCATACACACATCTTATACCACAGATGTAGGGACAAGCTGCTGCAAAGGTATTTTTGAGGCGGTACACTTTCTGAATAATGCATTTCTCTGCAGCCTTTTATGTGGATGTAAAAGTCAATTTCCTTCCTCATGCTTGAGGGGACATTTAGGTGAATTCTTTGGCTTTTAGTCAGGCCAGGAGATTCTGCAACATCATTCTGGTTAGGGAGAGAAAATGACATGGCCAGACAGCTTTGCTGTGTTTGTTGAAAGGAATCGTGTACTGGACTGTACAGTATCATAGTTAAAGTTGGTTCTGCTCTAGCCAAGATTTCTTCTAGATGTTGATGATTTCTCTTGACCTGTGATGAACTGCTGATGGATTGCTGATGGACTGGTTCTCTGTTCAGAAGTTACGACTACCTCAGGCACATTTTGTAGGAACAGTCAAATTTGTGTTGTTCTTTTTACAATGAACATTGTCTCAAAGTAGCTCTACAGAATCCAGACCAAAAACCACTGTTGAGAAAGCCATGTGTTATGGTGGGAAGGAAGAAATTAACAGAAAAATTACCAGAAAAAACCTTGAAAGGAACCAGACTTACACAAAACACAGATACACCCAATTAAATGGAACTAAATGTTATAACCAGCAAAATGAGAATTGCTTGTCATTATTTGTCTGTGATGAAGTCTGTTATGAGTTGTGTGTGACATTTCTGACATTTCGCAGCATCCAGCATGAGCACCAAGGCTGGCATGGAAGTCTCGACTTGCTGTCTTTAACCTTGTGTATGTAAACAGATTTGGCAAATCAACAGATGTAGTTGAAATGTGAAGTCCTTAAGTGAAGTCCAGGATAACTTGGAGCATAAATGGAGTAGGTAACAAGGTCATGAAGACTGACTCTGATTAAGAATCTATGGTGATGTCCCAACACTTACTGGTATTGTTTTTCTACCGTTACTAGTGTATGTAGAATGTGAAAAGAGAAATGAATGCAGTGAATCTTTCTGATCATCACTAGTCATGAATTATGCATCCACCGTGTTCTGGCAGTTCTTTAAATAGATGAACTGTTCTGCACAGGACCTTCTGACTTGCATCTACTTTCTCCTCATGTGCTTTTGTGCATGATGATCTAACCTTGTACCTAACCGTTAAGTTCTAGATTTTGAAACTCTCTAAAACTGGCAAGGAATAACAAAGATTAAACATCTACCCATTCATACATATCCTATATGAGTTGGAAAGGCCATATACACAAACAAACATCCTCCCTATCTAGTCCTACCCAATTAACTGGTAATGATTCCCCTCTACTGATGCTGATGAAAAGTGGAATTTGGCATTTTAACCCAATCCGTGAGTGATTCATACATGTACAATCAATCATCCAGCAAGGCCATAAGATTTGAAAGTATCAATTTTCTAAGGCATTCACCCTCCTTGTGTACAAGCCTGTAATTGTTCACGCAAGTTTGAGATGTCTGCTATTTTGGAATACATAAAGTACTTCTCTGAGCCATGATCTCTGTTAAATATGATGAACCATTCTGTTCAACCATTATTTGTAAAAGAGAAAAACATGACGTACTTGGA
>JAYDZG010000029.1:27443056-27454369 GCA_034509265.1 Microcambeva bendego
TCGAAACTTGTTAAGCGAGTGAAGCTGTACACTGGCACCACCTTGTGTCAAAAATGATAAAAACTTTAAACGAATATTTCAACACCCTAGTATGCAACCATTATAAATATTTATTTACTGTTCAGTTATTAAAGTTCTAAGTTCTGAATAGTTTTGGTAGAGTAATAACAAAATTCTTAAGCTATTTAAGATTTTTGATTTAGAAAACTCTTTTCATCACTGTGCAGTGAAATTCATCCTCCACATTTTAACTCCCTCCATGCAGTGAAACATACACATACACTCTAGTGAACACTAGGGGGCAGTGTGCACGTGCCCGGAGTGGTGGGCAGCCCGGGGAGCAGTTAGAGGTTTGGTGCCTTGCTTAAGAGCACTTCAGTCGTGACCTGTCAGTTCTGGGAATCGAACCGGCAACCTTCCGATCACAATCCCATTTCTCTAACCGAGAGAGAGAGAGAGAGAATAAAGAAATAAAGAATGAGAGTTAATATGAATGTATTTATTAATCATTGACCTTAAAATTTTAGGCAAATTGAATGGAACAAACAAACTATATGATAATTTGAAATAATTAAAAACAAAACCCACACAGACCAAAGTCCCTTACACTGGGTGTAGAACAGGCCAATCTAGATTTACACACTAACACAATTTTAGGACAAGACCCCAGACTTTCTATAATAATCCCATCACCATGAAACACATCCTGAATGAATGCAACCTAAAGTACAAGTATGCTATAATATACATTGTAAAAACACACAAGCAAACGATTAGATGGATATTTAATTCCAGTCTACACTTCAGAATGTCATTTAAATGTTCAATAATGTTTAATGGCAACTGGGAATGTCATAGAAGGCTCTTTACTAGAGTATTCATTAAAGCATTCTGGAATAATTATAGCAGTATGTATAGGAATTTTATCCTTGCAAATGATCCGAAGGTGTGTCTGAGCCAGCAGTTCCTGGAAGTTCCACCAGGTGGCCTCTGATGCTTCACTTTGGCTTTCTCTACACTGTGTGCACAATTTTGAAAACTAACTTATTACTTTAAATCAGTTTGTGAACAATGGGCAACCGACTGTTAAAATCACAGTGATTTGACACAATGAAATGTGTTTTTCTTAGAATCATTTGTCTGGTTAATTAATAATGCTTCTGCATTGTAGTTCCCCCCTAGATGGGCTCTCTAGATGAACTCAACATTTAGCTTTGAACTTTAAAAGCACCAATAAATTTAAGTTCCTTTATCTGTTAGTGTTTCTGTAGATGCAAAAGTGAACTTCAATTCAGAAACAGGCTTCACTGATCAGCTGAGATATTAATTATTTTTTTAATTTTTATTTCTTTTTGGCTGTGTGCATTTCAGAAGGAGGAAGTTGAAGCAAAAGCCAGAGAGGAAGCTGAGAAACAGCGAGTGGAACGAGAAAAACACTTTCAGAAGGAAGAGTTGGAGAGGCTGCAGAGGAAGAAGGTATGATCGAATTTGATTAATGTTTGGTCATTAAATGACTGGTCAGGCACGGACTCTTCAATCAATCGATCCACCTTTATTCTCACTCGGGAGTACGTTGATGTGACCCACATTCTGAATGGATTGAAAACATAAAATAAGACGTTAATAAGGCTAACATTTATTAAAATACATTTACAGATACGTATAGGTGAATACAATATAAGTAAAGTCAAACTATAATACCATTTAAAAACAATTTTAACTAAGTCTTCTGACCTTGTATAATAAAAAACTAGCAAAGTACAAGGGAGCCTATCTTGTTTTCATTAGTGAGGAGTAAAAATGGCTCTTGGGGATGTGACCTGCTAAATAAAAACAATGTAGCCAAGCCAGCAGCTCTACATTGTTCATTAATGACGTCTTCATCTTGCTGTCTGCTTTTCAATTTCACTTAATGTGTGTTAGCACCAAAAAATACTGATGCATTTGAAAATCATGGATAAAGAATATTATTATTACGTAGGTTGAGAAAATGGCTCAACGTCTTTTAGAAGGTGCTGCATTCCAGATTTTATGTTGAACGCATGGTAGTTTATTTACTACTTACTAGTTTATTTATGTACCATTCAGCTCGCCAAATACAGCTTAATGATTCAAAGATATAAAGTTATTTATGTGAACATGTATTTATACATACTAATTATGTATATGGTACTATAATATTATCCATAAATATACATTTAACTGATATATTGTTTACACTATAAGTATAACAATAGACCAATACAGCTTCCCTGATTGTATGCTAGTTCTATAAATACTGTTTATAAGAATAATAACAATACTGCTGCTTGTATAGAATAATTTTTATTGTTAATGTAACATGCAAAATTAGCACAGATTTTTTTCTGTATACTATATATTGTATATATGCCTAATGTACATCTACTTTATTTGTATTAATGTATATTCGGCTGCTGTTAATCTATCCATCTATCTGTCCATCTATCTGTCTGTCTGTCCTTCTGTCTGTCTGTCTGACTCTTGAATGATTGTGATGCTTTTATTCCATCCAGCGTCTGGAGGAAATCATGAAACGAACACGTAAAACTGATGTGGGAGAAAAGGTAGGAGAAAAGGTTCTCAGATTAGCTCCTCTGCTTGGGATGCCAGTGAACTGAACAAGTAATTTACCATTTCCTCCTTTTTCTCCACAGAAGGACATGAAATCTCCTCCTCAAGTTAATGGTGGAGGTTCTCAACTTCAATCAGACAGCAGTAAAGGTAAAATATGCAAAAAATAATTATTAGCTTGGATCTGAATATTTGAATAGAATTTTGCTATAATAATAAAATTACACTATAGCTGTCCGAACTTATTTATCATCAGTTGTGTTGCTTTTTTCCTTTCTTTCTTTGGTTTCACTTGTTTTGTTGTAAAATTCAGTTAGGACATTAGGACCTGGCTTTATTATTTAATCTAATGGCTGATCATCTTTATTATTCTTTATTTGGACCCAACATTGATACTTCAATTATAGTTGAGGATGTTTTAATACTAGAACTGCTTTTAAAACAATGTTTTAATCCAAAT
Organism: Microcambeva bendego; assembly: GCA_034509265.1. Classification (NCBI taxonomy): domain Eukaryota; kingdom Metazoa; phylum Chordata; class Actinopteri; order Siluriformes; family Trichomycteridae; genus Microcambeva; species Microcambeva bendego. Next base: position 27,446,109 of record JAYDZG010000029.1, read on the forward strand.
GATAAACGCTTACAACCTGGTACCTGATTTAAATCTAATATATCATTTTGTTTTTCACAGTAACTGACCACCTTTCAACCACAGAGCTGAATCAAGAAAACCAGTCCCAAAGTGGACCAAAAGAGAGGTAAATAATGCTCCCATATTCATACAAAACCTTGTAATCACATCATTATGGCCACTTCGTAGCTCATGAAGGAAGTCAAGTTTCGTGAGCAGGCTTGATGAGAATATAAAGTGTAGAAGGTACTCTCAGCTGATCTGAGGATGAATGCATCCTTCCAGATCATGTACACTCATACATGACAATTATCTTCTATGGGGTAGATGGGGATCTTCCAGCAAGATGATGCGACATGGCTAGAAATGTCTCACCCTGATTGAAAGAGCCTGGTCAAGGCTTCCAAGCGATCCCCTTATACCCCATACTTGAACCTAATTAACCATCTGTGGTACCACCTTAATCTTTCTATGGATACTCCTGCAGGCAATCCAGCTCTAGATACCTGTGATGACCTTCCAGGACCTTACTGAGTTACTCTCAGCCTGTCTAGCTGCTGTCCCTGCAACACAATTTGGTTACTCTTGATATTAGCTGGTGGTCATAATAATGAGACTCGACAGTGCATAATCTCCACAGCTTTTTCACTAATCCACAAATCAATTGTAGTTTTTTGTGCACCTGACTGTGGAAGAATCTCCGTAATAAAGGATGGTTTAAACCCTGACGTGTGTAAATACTGACCTATGTTTATGCTGTATTCACAGTAACTCGGTCCACGTGACGAACGGCATTCAAGCCTCCAAGCACGAGAACGGATTGTCCTCAGGTGGTGAATCGTCTCACTTTGATGAGGTCATCCAGCTCTCCAATCACAGCGGTGCCAACGAGAGCCAGCAGGAGGAGTCTGCCGAGTCCATCCTGACTTACGATGGCTTTCTGAAAAAGGCAGGCACCATGAAACCTCAACATGTTGCAGGTGAGCTCAGAAATCATAGAGCTTCATTTTATTTATTTGATTTGTGATGTGTTGAGGAAAGAGGAGCCTCCTGTATGCAACCTTTATCAAACCACTGTCACTATAAAATATCTTCACAGAATGTGTTAAATGTTACCGAGAGAGAGACTGAAAATTAGAGACTTTCTCACGAATACAAATTTTAATTATAAATAACTAATCAGAGTAAACAAAGACAAACTGCATCACTGGAGACAACACACATAAAATAAAATCTAAAAAGAAACTTTGCTAGATTCTGGGACACCACTGGCATTGCTAGCAATGATAGGGCAGACATATTAACAACCTGTTAAAGTTTGAGGCAGCCTAAAGGTTAGAGAACTGGGTTCGATTCCCAGAGTTGACAGGTCACGACTGAAGTGCCCTTGAGCAAGGCACCCAACCTCTATCACTGCCCCCTGGTGTTCACTAGTGTCTATGTGTGTGTTTCACTGCATGGATTGGGTTAAAAGAAGGATGAATTTCACTGCACAGTGATGAAAAGAGTGTCTTCTAAATCTAAACGTCCAATAGGTGCCAAACCACAGATTCGTACATTTCTCCCTAATACAAAAATGCCTGATGCATTGGACACACACACACACACACTCACACTCACAAAGCTCCTCCACTCTGATATCTGCCATGTAAATATTGAACCATTCATATACTAACTGAATGGTGTAGATACAAATTGCCTAGAGTCAGGTGTGTCCCGGTTGAACCAGTTCTCCTCGACCGTAACCGGCAGAAAGGACTTGATGCATAGGGGTGATGGTGTTGCAATTTAATAGATCAAGATCAACTTACTAAATAATTAATTAACTGCTACTATTGCCTCATATCAAGCTTTGTCTTGCTTGGGTTGCTAAGCCTCAGGAAAAAAAACTTCAAAGAGTTTCCTTCTGATTCTTTCTAAAAAAAAAAAAACCTTAGTGAGCAGTGTTAAAGCATTAAGTTTTTGCACTCAGGTAACCGATAGCTGAAATGTGATACAATCTTTTTACACATCTGACTTTCCACATTCGTCTTAGTGAGCAGGTTTTAAATGAACCCGACACCTCCCAAATTTAAAGTGTTAATCTTTTCTCTAAATTCTTGCTGGGCCATCTTCCTTCCCCTTGGCTCTTTTTTCTTTCTCTGTCTGTTAAACGCAGCAGGTGGACGTGACATGGTTCAATCCTGGGCACTGTGCTTGTCGAGAAAGGGGGGGCTGGGGGTACAGGGTGCCATGTGCTAAATTCCCTGAGGGGTGATGAGCAGACCCACTCTTGGAAACCGGAGCGGGTTTTGGTATGCCCGCTGTGCTTTTTTCTTGGGCACGGTCAGCATTACTTCCAGCACCACCTGCTATCGTGTAGACAGGTCCAGTCCATAAATTATTCCCAAAGCAAACACCAAGAGGTCATGCAAGCTCTCCTAAATAGACATTTTTAATGTTTGGGCTTTGCCCTGCCATAACTGTGCTTCAGTTTTTATGTGATTGTGTTATAGCTGGATTTTTGGTAGGAAATTTGGAACTATCAGTCTGGAACTTAAACATTTGAACATGTCATTATTTTTTTACAGGTTTATATTAATAGCTCGATTAATAAAATCGTTTATAATGGGGGCCTTTTTGGATGTCCCATTTATATTTTTTTAACTGTCATTTTTAAAAACCTCTAGCTTTACATCAGTCATAACATTATGACTACCTTCCTATTACTGTGTCACCCCCACCCCTGCCGTTTGTAGACAGCTGTGATGCTCTGTGTATTCTGACACCTTTTCATCAGAACCACCAACTGCCTCAGCAATTTAAGATACAGCTGGTCTGTTTGATCGGACCATTGGTTTCCCCCAATGCCTCCCATGGACCACTTTTAATAGAAACTGACCACTGCAGACCGGAAATACCCCACAGAGCTGCAGTTTTGGAGATGCTCTGAATCAGCCGTCCAGCCATTACAATTTGGCCCTTGTCAAACTCGCTAAAGTCCTTTGCTTATTTTTTCCTGATTATGTTATCAACTTTGATTATCTCTCCTACGGCACTTGTTAGTGGGTGGACTATATTAGGCAGCAAGTGAACATCTTATCATCAGCGTTATTTACTTCACCAGTCAGTAGTCATAATGTTATAATGACAATAAAGTCTGTTATATTATCTAAATACATTTTTCTCTTCTCCAGAGGTACTCTAAGCATCACAGCTGTTGGACTGGTGTGATCTTGGAAGTTCCTGAGTCCTCTACCTGAGAGTACCGTGTGATAACGCACACCTTTGCCAGACCTGTGTTGACCTTGTCACTGACTGTATTGTAGATTGTACTGAGCATTGTCTGAGACAAAGGATGCAATTACAAGAAGCCACTGCAGTCGAGCTTAACTAAACCTTCACCGCCCTCCCAGTCGTGTTCCATCACTGTTTATGTAAAGCATCATGATGATCATGATGATCATCAGAGTAAAAGATACACACGAGAGAGACGTGAATCATGGCCGTATTTCATCTTATCATGGTTTTAAAGAGAAGTGCTTTGGATTTTTTTGTTTTTATTCATTAGTTATTTAATGTGATGAGATTTGTTACTGCCGGGGACAGCTCTATGTGAATAATGTAAATTGGAATACAGGAGGAGTCAGTTTGTGGAATAAAACTGAAAGATACAGATGTTTGTGTCTTTGTTTGGTCTTTTGAGGGGTTTGTGGGTGGTTAATTCATCTTGAATATTTTCTAAAAATTACAGCAGTGTTTCATGTTTCCTATGTAAGAGTTTGAGGGTGTGGTAGATTCTTATAGATGGGTGAACCACACAGTTGCAGGATGCTGCACATTTAAATCATTTAATTGATTTAAAATATAAGCTTTACTGACTTACTTTTAGCCATCCATATAAGTATATTTAAATCCTAAACACGTTGTGGAATTATCTTGCAAAAATCATTTGGGACTGAAATCTGCTCCGGCAGTTGTAGCTACAGTGTAGCACTATATAGATGAACTCGGTGGGGGTCCATGTCAATCTCATTCCCTACCACAGGCACTGACATGGCAGCCTGAGAAACTTAGAGCCACCCCGCTCCATTACTGCCACGATTTATGGGACTCCCCAAAGTGCTCTCATCACTGATAGCTCTCATCTTTCTGAAATGATTAACAACCACAATTCCTCCCTCTGGACTTCCGTGATTGGGGTTTTAGGAGACACACATGGTTACTCAACAGTCATTTCTCGGGTATTTAAATATTTTCTTTTTTAAATACTTCCCATATTTAGATATTTCAGGTTATGATACTGTAAATTAGCCAAGATCTTAATTCTACCCCAGATGGAAACTTGTAGGTGAAAGAATTTAGCTATTAAAAAGATAACTGGGAAGTTTAATTTAAGATTTAATCCCAGCTGTTGAGCTTTTGAGCATGGTACAATGGCTGACCCTGGAAATATGATATGTGGAACATTGTTCTACACTCATGTACATGTATGTCAAATGCATTCCATCAGCCCTAGAATATTCGAATTGTTATTCAAATGAGCATGAGAGAAAATCATTAAAAACATTTTTAATCTTTTTTTGTATTAAAAAAACCAGTTCCTTATACTGTGAAATTTCAGGATGAACCTTAAATGTCCTCTAAACCTTACAGGTGAATTTAATGTGACCTTCTCTAAACTTTTGAATGCACATGTCCAACTGTTCAATGTTTCAGAACTTTTTACACAACTTGCAGTTTTCTACCGAATTCACAAGTGTCTGATCCATGAATCCACCAATAAATTAACTGGTTAAATTGGAATTGCAACACTTCATACCAAAACTTACAGACCAGATCAAAAATGCAAAGATAATTAGCATTTTGCACCATTAGATCTTAAGAAGGTTCTGAGTAGAGCTTTGGGTGTAAGAGACAAAACCTTTTGAGCACTTTCATTCTGCAATTGTGGGTTAAGGGCCTTGGTACTCTGGTGCCCAACAGTGGAAACTTGGCGGTGATGAGGCTTGAACCAGCAACCTTTGATTTACCAGCCCAATACCTTAACCACTAAGCAATCGAAGTCTTAACTCAAAAATGCTCAAAATCTTTCTTCTTTTAGCTTTGTTAATAATAGTCTATATACACAAAATGATCTGACTTGTAATATATTGTTACTATAATATGATCTGAATCTTATTTAACTTGCTTAAGCAAATAAGCAGCCTATATTTTTTAAAGCACAAAGATCCTGTTTGCATCTCCCACAATACTGTATTGAAGTGTTCCATAAAATCTGCACAGCAGAGGGCAGTACCATCTGATCATTGCTTCCTGTCAGATCAGGTTTCTCTTGTGCCAACGTTTTCATTGTGCTCAGGCTTTTTATCTGCCAAGTCTGAACTGTTGAATTTACAACCCAGACTGTATTTAAATGTCACTTTTTATAGTGGTCTATTGTGATTCACTTCTTTATTTAAGGTGTGTCTGTGTCAACTATCAGTTACTGGACACGTTAAAAGACATAGGGTTATTTTTAAGAGGGTGTCAGTCATTACTTGATAGTGATGAGCCTGGACGGAGGAATTGGTCACTATAGAATTTACTAGCCTCTGATGGATATACAGCAGGACAAAGATCTTGTCAATCTAGTCAGGGTCTGTCACTGAAGCTGGCCTGGAATGATGGGGTGTTGGGTGATATGGCTTATCATCTCTTTAGGGCAGGCCCATGGATTCATTATTAGTAACATGTGAAATTAACAACCTCTTACAAAAACACTTTATTTAGTCAGTAAACAGGCCAAGCAAAGGCACATTTTCACACTCATGTTTTTTTTTATGTCGGAGGCCCTTCCTGATGCAACTCTCCTATTTATTCGGGCTTGCGACCAGCACTACAATGCACTGGTTTGTGCATCCTAGTGGCTAGTCCAACCAACCAGAGAGTTCAGATTCTTGATGCTGGTGAGCACTCCCAGTGTAATACAACCCCAAAATCAAAAAAGTTCCGACAGTATGGCTAATACACAAAACTGCAGTGTTACTTACATCAAATTTGACTTTTATAATTCTATACATGTTTTGTCAGCTCAAATTTCATTTGTTAATAAACATCCTTCATTTCCAGAATGAAAAGAAAAGAATCTTTACCATGCCCAGGGTGACATCGCCTTCTATGATCTCAGAGGAATCTAGGATGGACCATCACACAGTGGATATGTGAGTTAGAAGTCTGACTTGTGTTTATCAACACATTAGAATTACCTGAAGTACCAGAATCACCAGAATTCTTAGCACTTATAATTAGTGTCTGTCTTTAAGTGAATCAAGTGAATTAATTTTACAATAGATCTCTAGGGTGTCATGTGACATTTGTTACCCTTTCGTAAAAAGTATTACAAAACGTCCGGTCTCGCTCCCTAGCTATCATTGGCTTTGTGGAATCCTAAACATCATTAAGGGTTCATTGTGTCAACCATGCTTGCACTAGTCAAAAAAAGATGGAGCTGTCACTCTGTAGCCTGAGACAGCTGGCTAATCTGACGGAGAGCCGCACTTTAACCATCAAAGCGCTAGAGCCGAAATGGTGACCTGACCACCAGTCACTCACACTCACTCTTGCACTTATCTCCCAAGCAACAGGCCCCCTTCCCACAGCTGTTATCTGATGACGGCACATTGATGAAAGGCCACAGACTAGCTTGCATTTAAAATAAACTCATTGGATGTTGTTGGCCACGCAGGAGTCTTTCCGATCAGGCAGTTCTTCTACTGAGGGAGGACTGTTTGTCCATGTTCATTATTAAAGCTGCCGGCTTTTCCTTATTTTAAGTTCTAAATGTGTGATTAGTAGACTTATCTTTGAGAAAGGTGACTCTAGGGAGCAAGACGTGATTAAAATTGTCCTGAAAGGATGAACATGATTATTTCAAATAAACATATGCAGGCTTTTAAAATCTAGTTATTAAAATATCTTTGTATTTCATCTCTCTTTATTTTTTCTTTATTCATTTTTACCCATTATTTCCAAATTTGGCATAGTCATTTTGTCTTTTGTCGCTGCTGGGTGATCCCTGATTGCAGCAGACCCTCTGACCTGCATGCATTCCTTACAAAGTATTGGAAGAGCCCACCGGTCATCCTGCTCCAGCGGAGACATGTCTACTGCAGTCACTGCCAATGTTTTTTGGCTGCCATTTCTACTGCCATTGAAAGGGGAAAAAGAGCAATATTTTCTTTTTTTCATTAGGTACCAGGTTATACTACTACTAATAATTATAATTAGTAAGTAATAATACTTACTTAGCTGGGGTTACTTTTGTAAAAGTAAAAAAATTCAGGTTGACAAGACTTATCGGCAAATAAGGGGTAATTGTTTTAACCTTAAAATACAATGGTTAAACATGGATTGATGAGGTTTTATTAAAAACGCTGTTGAAATCTTTAAAACACTGAACACTGGTAGTATTTAGTCAATGCATAGTGTTAATAATTTAAATACACAAGAAAAACCATCGAACCAGTACCATGCCAAATGCAAGATACTTGCTGTGCAGACTGATTCCTTCTCATAAGCACTACGGATTTTAACTTTCATGACCTCTAGCAGTTTTGTTTGGGATAATGTTACCCACAATGCACTTGGCATGACTATATTTACAACATTTTATTTTAGGAACCATAAGCTAAGTGATTTAAATGGTCTTCCTGTTAGTTGCTGCTTGGTGCAGCTGGTGTTGACAATGTTTTAATTTTCCTTTGGCAAAAAACATACAGCAGATGTATTTGCTACTTTACATTTTAACATTTTACTTGGGAGTTATGGAGAGTGGGTTTTTTGTAACTTTTGTACAGAATGGCACCACAAGATTCTAAGAGTCGCTGCATGTTAAAAATATGACTTATTCATCAGACTCTGACCCGAGCAGAATGGGCATTTGCCCAAGCAATTAAAGATCAGAGGAATAGGTGGTATAAATGATCTTTTTTTATTTATACCACCAATAGCTGGTAGAAATTCGTTTTTTAAGCAATATTGTGTTTTGTGCAACAGTGTCCATCCAACATGGTAAAGGTTAGTGGTGCTTTGCATTCCAGAGATAATGCAACATGCAAAGTATAACAGCACGATTACAGCACAGGGGAACCACAGTGGCTCAGTGGGTGCTGTCACCTTACAGCAAGAAAGTCCTGGATTCGATTCCCAGGTCAAGTGATCAGAATCCTTTCTGTTTGGAGTTTGCATGTTCTCCCTGTGTCCATCCAGGTTCACTCCGGGTGCTCCGGCTTCCTCCCACA
>JAYDZG010000029.1:27486660-27509923 GCA_034509265.1 Microcambeva bendego
TTGACCAACATTTTTTTGGAATGGACACAAATTCTCATAAAGTACTTCTAATTCTTGTGAGAAGCCTTTTCAGACAAAGAGGCTTCAGGTGGCATCCAGGTGACTGTATTATAATACAATTTGTATTATACAACTCATGGTTAGAGGTCCAGATACTTTTAACAACATATTGTACACTTGCAAAATATGTGCATCCTCTTCTGATTTTCTTTCTTTTAAAAAATTTGACAGACTTAATAGTTTCAGACCAAAAAACAAAATACCCTGAAAAATGTAATCAATGTATTTTTTAAAAAAAGGAAAAACCACCTAACCCATTGGACAAATGTATTAAGAAATTATGAAACAAGTAATAAGATAAAATACAATAAACTAGTTTTTCCACCTTTAACATCAACAGCTGCAACATAACACCTCCAGTATCAGCTGACTGTCTGTTACAACCCTGTAAAGGAATTTTGAAGCTTTTGACTATGAACTCCATGTTGTTACCACCACCATGCTGGACTGTTGGTTTGACAGTTCTAGAGTGCTGCATTAGCTTTAGACCAGGTGTGATAAGACTCATTTGACCTTTGACTCATAAATGTGTGAAGTATAAAGGATGTTTTTCTTTACTTGTAAGATAAGCATTGACTTGATTTGTAGAGCTATTTGCCTTGTCACTGTTTAATAACACAATACCCAGTCACCTTCTAATGATAAAATCACTAGCTCTATCTAAAATGAGATGTCTAAATGTTAATCTTGATTATTTTGAGACTCATTAAGACTTGACATTTTAACACTTAGTCTCAGGTGGAAAGCTTAGGACTATCAAGATGGAAAACAATTTTGTATAACTGAAAAGTATCTTTTTAGATATCATAGAGGACGCTGCTTGTGAGAAATTTAAAATTATTCCAATCAAGTGTTAACTTTACATGGATTTACATGCCACATACCACATACCTTTGGCCTGCTAGAACACGTTATTCTGTAAATTTCTGCTAAACATGCAGGGCAAACCCAAGACAGTTGTTTTGTGTCAAACAAGCAGGATGCATAATATAATATCACTTTATTCAAGTGTCAAGTCACGATTCACTTGATTTTACTTATGTTTAGGCCGTCAATTGAATAATCAAGTATTGAAGTGTTCTTATTATAAAATCAAACCATATTTGAGAATAAACACGGCAGTTTTAGGAAAGTTGGGACAATATCAGTAAAAGCTATTTTCGAGTAAATAGTACATGCACTTTGACTTCTTTCTCTTATCAACTATGGTTTAACAACTGCTTATACCCACTGCACCACTGTCTCCTAATTCATTGACATCAACTCTAAGCTTGTTTGTTTACACTAGCCCATCAGTTGTATGAAGATTTTTTAACTTTATTAGAGCAGAATTTTGCACAGTTTTCCAATGGAATGGTTTCAAATCCTCATACATACAAATATATGAAAAAGGAAACATAAGGAAATACACACTGTCATAATGTAAAGAATTATTATTATTATTATTATTATTATTTTACAGAGGTGCTGGTGCTGTTGGACTTTGAGGGAACAATGGGGGATGAAATGACGATACAGGTTGGTGATGTGGTAAAAAATGTCAAACCGGCCAGTGAGGAGGGCTGGCTGGAAGGAGAGCTCAGAGGAAAACAAGGAATATTCCCTGCTAACTTTGTCAAGGTCAGATTATCTTAATGTATTCATACAGTCTTAGTGGTAACTATACATTGCTTTAAGTGTGTGGACTCTTATTGGGCTTTTAATGAGAATAATAATAAGCAGTATAATGCAATTCTAATATAACATATTTTAGTTCTAAGGTATTTTTGGGCTAATCATGTTTTATTGATTAGCTATTCATAGCCCACCATCCACAATGAAGCCTAGCTTTTATTGAGTGGTACTTTTGAACCTTTTTTGAGGCAATGCATTATCTGCATTTATGAATAATTTTGTACGGGTGGCCTGTAAATAACGTCCTGTCCAAAAGTGTCATGTTTTCAGCTTGTGTTGCCTTGACTGGTCCTTTTTAACGCTTTCATATTTAAGTTTAGAATTTTGTACTATTGAGATTTTATATCATTTAACAGTAGCCAACCTACAGTACCCCAAACTATTATCAATTCAAATTATGTTCCGGATGGTCACTCAAAGCAAAGCATTGCTGTCATATCCCTCACCTAGTGTTGTTCAGACAAATCCTTAGTAATAGTTATTAAATGAATATGATGGTCCACATACTTTTGGTCCTAAATCTATTAATGTTTAGATTATTAATGAAGTTTGAATTTTTGCCCATACAGGAGGTGCCTGTTAACCTTACAGGAGACAACAACAGGGAACCACGAAGTCTGAGAAAATGTACGCATTATTGTTCATCATAAGACAAACAAAATACTAACCTGCAAGTAAAATACAGATCTTTGAAGCCAAGTGCAGTATGATAAACAGTAATGAAAGTTAAACAACACTTAGGCCACATCCTATCTCAAAGGCCAAGCCCTAACTTTAAGTGCAAAAGCAGTTCTATAAATAGAGTATTATCATGACAAGCTTGAGACGTGTGAAATGCATTTGATTACAGCTTTTTATTGGCCTATTTGTTTTAAAACCCAGCAACGTTTTTTCAAGCCAGTTTGTATTTATTTCGTTATGCTTGTTTGTCACACCAGCAAGGATGTCAAAGCAACTGAGCAGAAAATGTGAAGTGACTTTTCCCTACACTCCACTACAAAAGGATGAGCTTGAACTGGCTGTTGGAGAGACCATAGAGATCCTCAAAGAGGTGATAGTTTACATTTTCTACATTCATGCCAATAAAGCTGCTTTGTGCTACTTTTGTTGTGATGTAATTGTACTTAATTGAATTGTAATTGTACTTGTAATTAATTTCAATGCTGATTCATTTTGCTAGAAGGCATTGATGGATGTGTCATTTTAGTTATATTTACTTTCTTAAAGTGATACATAAGAAATGTATGTATGTAGTTTTATAGTTTTGAATTATATAAGCAATAACACATACATTCCAACATCGCCCACCACCCATGCTCACAATCAATTCTGTTCCAGTATAACATGTCTGTTGTTTAAGGGGCATGGGTTTCATGAGATTTTTATGATTTTGTGATTTTTATGAATTTGTTTGACTTTTTGATTGAACATATATATTTTTTAATTTATTTATTATCAGTATGGGCGGCACGGTGGCTTAGTGGGTAGCACTGTCGCCTCACAGCAAGAAGGTTGTGACGTGTTTGTTTCTACCCACAGATTGAGGATGGGTGGTGGATGGGGAATAAAAATGGCAAAATTGGTGCTTTTCCATCAAACTTTGTGAAAGAAATATTTGTCTCCCCAAAAGGTTTGACTAATGTTATTTAGTGCTTTTAATTATTTTAAGATTTTGATACCTTCATAAGAAGTTGCATTATGTTTCCTTGTAAACCCTTTATTAATTACCTGCAGAAAAGAAGCTGAGTGAAAACAGGATTAAAGCTAAACTCACTGATGACGTCACTACTAAAGAGGTACATTACAGTGAAACCACCATCAGCAAGAGATCTGATATTTAATCAGTCAGAGAGTCTTTATTGTCATTTCAGCTACATTCAAGTACACACTGAAACAAAACAACGTTCCTCTGGGACCACTGTGCAACACAGAACAAAAAAGGGCAAGACAATCCAATGCACAGTGCAGTTTACAAAAGCACAATAGATACAAAAAGCCTATAAAGCCTACATTTTTGTAAAAATATTTACAAAAACACACTTTTCTTCTAAACTTTTATAATCTAGTCAAGTAATTAAGAGAGACAAGACTATATTCTGATATTCAGTTAACAATTAATTAGGTCTGATTTATCTCTATAAATCTTTGCAGGGAATCCAGCAACAGAGAGCAAGTATTCGCAAAAAGACAAACGGTAAGCAAATCAGGCAAAGAACCAGAAAAGCATCTATTAAACCTGTTGGGTCTGTTTCGATGACTTAATGACTAAAGCATTTATTTGTAAAGTTTTAATGTCAGCACAAGTCTATTTTAAACACTGACAATTAGTGGGGTGTTGTGTGAAAGATACATACCCGAAAAAGTTTTACAAGAAAATGAACAAAATGGGAAGTTAGTATGTACATGAAATTCACTTTTTTTTTTTTTACACTCACCTCAGAAGGTTTTGGAACAATGAGGCTGATCCATTTATGTATGTTGTAAACTGGGTCTGACATTAAAAGATAAGATAAAAGATCAACATTCAGCTTTTATTTCCTAGTATATAAATCTGGGTCTGATACACATTTCAGAAGATAAGACCTTATGTCTGGACCCACCCCCTTTACTTCTGAGCTAAAGCATTTGGAACATGTGACTGCCAGTCATGTTTTGTTGCCAGGGTGTGTCCAAAAGCGCTGAATGTTTCAGATTTGGGTTTTGTCTGTGCAGACTGTGCACTTATAGTTAGAGGAGTAATCAACGAGCTCATCTGTGAAACACAGTGGAGGTGTTGTCATGGCTTGAGCTTGCATGGCTTCTTCTGATGCGCTCATTGATCTTCATTGATGATGTCACACATGGTAGCAGCAGTATAATGAACTCAGAAGTCTACAGAAACATTTTGTTGTTTAAATAAATATGAAACTAAACTGAGTTGGAGATTTTACATCCAGCTGGAAGATAATGACACCAAACACTAAAAAGGAGTTTATCATTAAGTCTAAGGTTTTAGATGGGCCTAGTCAATCTCTGGACTTAAACTCTATATGACATGCTATTTTGTGTTCATCTGTTCCAATACTTTTGCGCACAAGTGAAATGTGTGTGTGTGTGTGTGTGTGTGTGAAAAATATGACTGCATACATTTTCTAAGCTAACAGAGCTTATGCTCTCCGTCACTGTCCTGTTTTATCTGACCCTGCCAGTAACCACTGTTTTCTCTCATTCTTTGCCTATGCTGTTTGGCATGCATTGTTATGACCTTTGACCTTTTTCTTTTCTGACCAACATACCGGTATTCCAGACAGCGAGTGGTTGGCCTTATGGTAATTATTAGTAAACCAATGTTGCTTTAGGGTGTTGTTATTAATAACAGAGATTGTTAATAGTCACATGCTAATTTACCTTGTTTATCTTTGTTTCTAAGTGTGGTTTATTATCCTCAGTTTTCTAACCAAATATAAATAAGCACAGATAAACATATAAAATTATAACATTTGTAATATGTTTAAACCTTAAACAGTACTACAGTAGATTAATATCATTTTTACACTGTCTACAGAAAATTCATGCTCAAAACATTCTAAATATACTTTAATAATCCAAATATTATTCTAAATTACACATATCCTTACACACAGTAAGACCATTATCACAACCACATCTGATAAGCAGTGCACAATGCAGTACTATCCCTTTAATCTTTCCTGTTTTTCAGCTACTGACTAACAAAACACATTTCCTGTAAGGAATTTATTGGTGCACCATTACGCTAACCATCTAGAGACACTAAAACCTCTCTCTTCCTGTTGTCTTACAGTAAAAGAATGTTGCCAAGTCATGTTCGACTACGCAGCCGTTGCAGAAGATGAGCTGGATCTAAAGAAAGGAGAAATCGTCTCGCTCATCAGCAAGGTCAAGATTTTAAGATTTAGTTTTAGTTAAAGACTATATTATAGTCATGAAGACTTAATTTAGTCAGTGAAGAACAACTATTTCATTTAAGACCATGCTGAGCCTTGCAAACAAAGTTTGCTGAGAGCGCAGTTGTGATCACACACAATTTAAATGACATTTTTTCAGCTAAAGAACACTTGCTAACAGTACAGTTGTATGAAAATAATAATAATAAAAACATTCACCGGTAGAATTAATTCAAATGAAATTGTAAATTCTAGTGTTCGTTTTCATCATGAAGTGAAATAAACTTACAGTATATAACACATGTAAATATTTTTTCTTTAGGAGTGTGTGTGACTGTAGGGTTAGATTTTTCCACTTTCTGTTTCTGTGCTAAAGGTCTCTGAAGATGATGGATGGTGGGAAGGCGAGCTGAACGGTCGGAGGGGCTTTTTCCCCGACAACTTTGTCATGGTTATCCCGATGGACAAGCTTGAAGTGAGTGGGCGAGAAGTTCTCACACTATTCCTGTTTGGGAGAATGGAGTGTCACACCAGCATTATTCTAGAATTGAATTCCAGTTCCTTTATACATTACATTGGGATAGACTGGGTTTTTAGTTTACATTTGCTAAAATGAACTTTATTAAAGAGTTTCTGTGACTACATTGTTCCCCATAGTGTGAGTTTATTTATGCTGAGTGAATCACATATTTGAGTAAGAAAGAAAGATATGAGGAAGTATGTGGCATGTTGTTGCCACCAAAGATCTTAAGGATTAAACCAACATTGTCTGCAGTTCTTTTTTTATTTTTCCTCTTAGGAAAAAAGCAAACCACCCCAAAGACTTGGCTCACAGAGACATTCAGGTAAGAAATGGGTTGCTTGAGTATTGTTGGTGGCTAGTAATACTTTAATATAGAAAAGTGGCTGACTATAGTGTCCTGTGCCCCTTTTCCTTTAGTCTGGTTATTGTTTGGGGTATACGTATTAGGAAAGAGCTAATAAAATTCTCTCACTTCCAGTTGTTACTGTAATGAAGTATTATCAGGGTGTTAGAAGTACACATTTATGTAGTTAATGTCTATGAAAAGTATGAATGTATTGTTTCGTTTTAGGTTTCAGTGCACAGTCCCTAAAAACTATGTTCTAATAATTGAATATACTATACAAACCATAGACTAAACATATTTGTGTAAAAATAAATCAATATGGACAATAGGGCGAGGTAGGGGCAAAAAACTCTACTTATACAACGACCATTTGCTAGCTAGTGTTTTGTATGTATCGATTTTGCCGTGAATGTTGCTCTGCACAACTCCTGTTTAGTAGATCTTAGATAAATCAAAATGTTAAAATTCATTATTAAAAATAACTCTTTATTAAGTTTATCACAATTGAATCATATCCAATTACCCAACTGCATTTCTCTCCTAAGTCGGTTGCACTTGTATCATAGCTAGAAGGTCCTGGGTTTGATCCTGAGGTAGGATGGCCCTTTCTGTGAGGAGTTTGCATATACTCCCTGTGTCTGTGTGGGCTTACTCTGGGTCCTTCGGTTTCCTTTCACAGTCCAAAGACATGCAAGGGAAATTGGAGATAAAAGTTGTCCAGGACTGTGTTCAATCTAAACTTGTGTAATGAATAACTACCATCCCTGTCATGAATATAACCAAAGTTTAAAAACATGACTTAAAAACAAACTACTTCTGCTGTCTCCACCCCTGACTGTGACAAACACATACCCAAACCAATGTGTCCATTAGCCAATCATCCTTTTGTGTAAGTTCATATAGTTCTCAGTCTTGTGCATGGAGTCACGCACTGATCCCATAATTACTCGTCTCTGGGATTTCTGAACAGCCGAGATTCCAATTCACGACATTCAAGATGTCAGATGGGACTGAATGAAACACCACTGTTAAGAGCGGTTTTAATAAAATAATAGGAAATTGGTCTTAATATTCTGGCTTATCAATGTGAATAAAAGTTTGGATCGTTTTAAAATTCACTAAAACCATGATACATGGCATAAGAAATATTACAAAAAGACCCTATTAACTATATTAAAAAATGTCATGTGACCAGTGGCATGAAGGGTCTGTTTACTACACCAATGCAGTATACACTATATGGCCAAATGTATGTAGAATCCCCTAATTACAGGTACAGCCAAACACACTGTTAACAGTTAAATACAATCCATTAGAAATTATATTTTCAACCTTG
Source organism: Microcambeva bendego (assembly GCA_034509265.1). NCBI lineage: Eukaryota > Metazoa > Chordata > Actinopteri > Siluriformes > Trichomycteridae > Microcambeva > Microcambeva bendego. The sequence goes on from JAYDZG010000029.1 coordinate 27,494,505, forward strand.
TTCCAGCACAAAATGAGGCCCATTAAAATGTGGTTTAACAAGTTTGAGATTGAAGAACTTTAATAGCCTTTAAAGAGCCCTGACCTCAAAGCCCCAGACGTGATATAAAACAGATTACAAGTCAGGCCACAAACACACATGGCCTTCATGAAAGCGGAGATGATGATGTATTTGCAAATGTGTTGGCGGCCTGATATTCCTTACCATGGTTTAGGAAGGTGATGCCAAGTCATCTCATGCTCAGGTGTTTTGGCGAATAGTGTATATTAACACACATGATCATGGATTTCTGATGTTTTACCTTTTTCAACATTAACTTCATTAGCTACAGTTGCCGTATCAGTTGTAAAAAGGATGTGAAAATGAGTTTATAGATCAAAGTATAATCCAGGAAGTGGGTTTTGAGCACATGTACACTTGCTCTGAACACCTGCGATTGTGAGAACTATATTTAGATCCTTCTTCTACAGTTAAGAACGTGCTGTGATGTATACAATAGTTATTAAATTCAGATATAAAGGGACTGTCTATTCAAAGTAACTGTTAAAAACTGATTGACTGATATTTTTAAACAAATCTGGAAGCTAAATTGTCTTTATTACATACAGAGTAGGCACATCTGTCAGTGTCAGCACAAAGTTGTTTGTGAGCTTTACAGGAAGTTACAGGCCCTGGTAAGATCTAATCTAAGTGTATGAGAAGGCAAGCGCATTTTCCATCCTCACTCCAAAAGTCAATAATTTTAATAAAAGTCTCACTGCAAAGGTAGAATCGAGGTTTTAACTGAATTGAGAGGTATGTAGAGTGACTTACTGCATATTGTTGTGGGTTTTTTCTTAAATGTATTAATTAAAGTTATATTAAAAAAAACAGTAGATTTAATATAACACTGAAATTTATATTTATTTATATATTTAAATTATCTGAAAAATTATGCAAGCTAAAACACTATTAATTACTATATAAGGTCAATTTGTACAATTACTTTAATGATAATTATATTTTCATTTATATATGAATATATTATGAAATTGTGGTCAACCTACAGTTAAAATTTGTTATATAAAAATCTAACGGACAAAAATTATACAGCAGTCATTTCATATCTTCTGTTTTCCAGGATGTTTTGGTAAAAAAAAAGCCCCAATGAACATTCAAGCAGACACAGGAAACATTGGGTCACTTTATTGTTCTGGGAAATTCTAGCACTCATTTGCTTTCTAAACACCTTAAACTTCTACTTAATAACATGTAAAACACTGTGTGTATATAGTAAGGTCTTGGTAAAAAGAATAATTATTCTTTGCTTGTCTGGCAGTAAAACAAGCCCCTGAAATGGACAAAAGCAACACTGAAGCACAAACAGCAAGGACAGAGACACAAGGTAAGCAGAACTGCTAATAGAGAGACTTGGTTAAGATTGTCAAGGCTAAATGATTTGTGTAACGTACTGATGCTGGGGATTGGATGGGGTATGGATACTAGACGTTTTCATGTAAACTAAAACTTATTATCATAAAAAATACTTATAATTCATCTTTTTATTGTACTTTTTCACTTTATTCTGTACACATCACTATAATACCTTTAAAAGTAGAGGTTAAAGTTGTGACAGGAACTAATATATTCTCATATATAAAGTTTTATATTACATCAGATACAGAAAGTGTAGATCTTCCAACGTGTAATTCTGATTCATACATTTCACTTAGAATTAGACACTTTTATTATGTATTTTTATGTGCAGATGAAAAGCCAGAAACCAAAGATTTAAGAAGTGATCCTCCTGGTAAAATTAAGTTACCAGGCTTGTTTAAAACCCCACCACCTCCAGTAAAGGACAAACCAGCAAAGTTTGTGCACAAGTAAGTCCTCTAAATCAAAGTTCGACTTACAGTAGTAATTACACAACTGTTAAGTAAATAAGATTCAAATATGTAACTGTGTGCTGCAATAACTTACGGTTTAAAGTAAAACTTTACATAAACATGTAAGGGACAATTTTTCTATGGCAGTTATATTTGCTTTCCTCATTATGACTAAAGAATGGAAAATATCTAAAAAGAAATAAAGAAAATTTGATTAAACTTAAGATCAACAACTAAAAAAAATAGGAGAGTAATAATTTAATCACATGATTTAAAAATGTGAATCAGTAGTGTCTACAAGTTTTTAAATCATCATTTTCTTTAGCTGTTAAGCTGCCAATAGAACAGATAATCAGTTTTACAAACTAATTTCAATGGGAAAGTGTTTTTAAATGCAGTCAATGCTGTACTAAATGAAATAATTTAATATGATGGGATGTGTTGTGCTTAGTAGTCTCACTATGACTGTAGGTCAACACTAAGTAACTTGGATCAGTTAAAGAAAACTGCTCGTTTCGCTGCATTGTAATATTAGCAAAACTCATTCCTGTTTATCTGGTTTAACTTGTCGTGCAGACCAATGTTATAAGTAAAGGTACTGTACATGTCTGTTTCAGGCCAAGTAATGATCAGTGCCCCATCTCACCTAAGCCAACAGAGAGTAAGCCTAAAGATTTAGACCAGTTTGATGGAGTAGATGTGTCTTCATCTAAACTAAACCATCCTACAGCTAATAGAGCTAAACCTCCCCAAAGAAGACCACCTACAGGGCATGTAAGTTTTACATCATAGTAACTGAAACTTTCACCATTTCTCCTCAAACTTATTAATTACTGACATTTTAAAGAAATAATAAATAAATAACTAAATGTCTCTGCACAGTGGTCTCAAATAACTTAGTACTGTGAACAAAGTTGCAGTCTATAGCTCCAGATGAACTGAGCTGGTGAACACTAAACATTACTCTGGTCTAGTACAAAGTATCTTTTTTGGATGTAACACGGAGGTCATAGATTCAGAAATAGAAATGAACAGTGTGGTCTTACCTGACAGTAATACAGTGAACACAAGGCTTTTTCTAATACAATGCATTATCAATGTCTTGTTTTAAAGGTCATTTTAAGCTGAAACATTGTACAATCATAGCCACACAAGACACTACAATACATTCCATTTCTTTTGTGCTAAGAATACTACAACCCTAAAATCTGATCACAGGTGGACCTTCATAGTAGGTTACTATGGCAAAGTACTAATGGCAAAGCTGATGTGCAACATAAATGAACATAAAGACATTATTTGCTTTAACTATGCCTTTTATGAATCATGTTGCCATATTACACTTCAACTCTGTAGCAGACTTCTGTAAATATGTGTAACCCATGTTTCTACAGGGGTCTAACGACACCAAACAGAATGATACACCAGAGGAAGTAGATGGAGGTGTCAAAACGCTTTCAGGCCCTTCCAAGGTTTGAATGAATTAATATAACTTATTTATCATCCTTATAAAAATATTGTCTCAATTTTACACAAATATGGTTTTTATAAAGATAAACTTTTGTCTTCTAGGTCACAGAAAATAATCTACCAGTGAACAATGGGGTAGCTGTAATACCCCAGCTTTTAACTTCTAAAACACCAAACGAGGAAAAGACATTAGAGTCCAAAGACCAGGAGCAAGAAAGAACACTGGAACAAGTCTTTGCTGAACTGAAAGAACTACGCATGGCCCTGGAACTCTTTAAAACTCGCCATGAGTGAGGATCAACTTTTGATTCATTTTATTATGAAGGCAGTAGACAAGTGGTTAAGATAAAGGACTATTAAGCAGGTCACTGGTTCAGACTCAGAGTAGCCACTGTTGGCCCATGAGCAAGGCCATTAACCCTTAGTTGCTCACACTGTGTACTTTGGATAAAAGCGTAGGCTAAATGCTGAAAATGTGAATAATTATCAATTCCACTGCTATTAAATTACTTGCATTTTACAACCTCTGATTATGTTTCCAAAACAGAATAGAATTGAAAGAGCTAAAAGAAGAGCTCCATGAGGAAAGAAACAAGAGAATGAAATTGCAAGTGAGTGAACTTCTGCCATCATGTTTTACTATTTCAAAACCCTGTTCAGATAAAAGGAAAAGAATCCAAATCTGCAATTGTAATTATGGGAAACATCGTGACACTGGTTAGTGGTTAATCTTTAAAGCAAATAAGTGCCTGTGTGGAATTTGCATCCAAGTGCCCGCATGGGTTTTGTTTTCATCCCACGTCCATAAACTTGAAGTCAGGCCAATTAGAGCCCTCAACATTGCGTGTGTGTGTCCTCTGTGATGGACTGTCGAATTGTTTGGGATGTTTCCTACCTTTTGCCCAAAAAATCTGACCCACCATGACCATTGCCAGGATTAAGTGGTGGTAAAACAGATAATTACTTAATGAATTGATAAAATTATGTAATCCATATTAAGTTTTCTTATTATAATGCCAGAGTTTGGAAGATCATTGGTTTTAGCCCCACCATGAAAAACACTGTCACTGTTCATCCCCTGAGCAAGGCCATTAGTCCTTAAATGCTTGCACTGGAATGAGTTGCAACTGTAGGTTTCAAGTGAGTCAGTTATTTGCCACAAATGTAAATTTTAAGAACCATATGAGTTTTATTGAAATAAATATAATTGTTTAATTGAAGTTCTAAAATGTTGAATATTTGCAGGATGAGGTACAGATCCTGAAGAAGCAGAAGTAGCTGTGGAGGTCATCATTGGAACTGTTTTTTTAAGACTGTGAATATACATATTGCTGCTCTCAGTGGAAATACTGAATCATCGTACAGTATAGTGAGGCCACGACTCACTGCGGAGACAGTAGACAACCACAGACTAATGACAAATGTACATAACTATATCATTTGCATGTATTTTGATGAGTTATCTTAAATTGTATTAATGTTTTTACAGACCAGGAGCTATCAGTCCAGCATCATTTTACTATGCTTTTTAAATACAGATCAGAAACTGTGTTTAGAATTTTTTTCTCTAATTGTTACATTTGGGTTTTTGTTGGGTGGTCTCGTCATAAACAGTTTTGTACTGACACTAAACCATACTGAACATGTCAAGGTGGTTGTCATGAGATGGGTGTTTGGATGGATCCCTCTCCAGGAGGCTAATTTGATATGCAATACATTCTGGTGTATTTTAAATTATTTTTGCACCCTATTTTTAAATGTTGTTTCCTCTCCATTAAAAATACATTTTGTCACAAGTTCCAAAGTCACTGTTAAAATTATAAGTTCAGTATAATCTTGAGACCTTGAGCTTGCTGTTGAAATTTATGTCTGTTAGTAAACCTGTGGCTCCTGACACTGAAAACAAAGATCTTTTCCTTTTTATATAATAAAACCAGTAATTACTTATGTGACCAAATAAATATCCAGTCAAACAGAAATTAAATGTATTTATTCCACCTGGCAACAAGATACAATATAACTCAAGTTAAGATATTTCATTTGGAGCCTTGGTAGGAGACCATTCCTTGTCTGCTTTGCTTTAAAGGTGTTAAGGGAAAACCCTTCTTCATTTTCTGATTCATTCATTAAGCAATTAGTGATGATGTTTTGGCCAGCCATAAAAATAAATTCTCCCTAAAGGTCCTTGCACTTGACTCATGAGTGTAATCCATGTAAAACATTTAATAAAGCAGCACCAGCCATGTGAAATGGCTTAGGCTTATTACATGAAAAATAGATTCACCACAATTGAAATAAACAACAAAAAGTACAAATGTTAGAGCCCTGATATCAATATTAACCCATTTAATCCCAATGTTGTACACTGAGTGATGTTTTTCATCAATACAAGAAGTACTAAAACAATCTTATGGAACAGACTTCCAAATACAGTACTGTCTATAAAATGTTTTCAAGGGGCCACACAATAAACTGAAGTGTTTAATCTTATTATAAAGGTGAATCGAAGTTAATTACTGTAACTGTAGATGTTCCAATCAGGCATTGAAATGAGAAGCAGGCAGAAAAGAAACATTTACTTATCAACTTTCACGAAAAACAGAAGATGAAAACGAACAGTGCAGGTTTTAAATACACGAAGTCCCATTACTTTCCTAATTACCTTATTTGTTCTTTTCAGTCCCTTGTTCTTGTAGTATGTAGGATATTCTGTATAGAGAGCAATTAGCTAGTTTTGGTAGCTGTAATTCAAAGCTAGCAAAGCTTCATGTGTGAGCGCTCTATAGTATCAAAGTTCGTGGATTTCTCTGTTTAGTATCGTAATGGCGATGTAAATTGTTATTCTTAAACACAGCGGTCTGTTCCATACAAACTTTAAATCTGATTCATCAGCAAATAAATACACAGAAGCCGATGTCTTAAAAACTTTAGTCTCATTACGGTCAAAACATTACGGTAATTACGGTAAAAGTCGAATACACTTACACACACTCGTAAATATAAAAAATAGTCCCTTCGCATTTAACAACGGCACTATTGATTAATGCTTTTTATAATTTACGTCAGATTTCTTATTAATACTGACCCCATTCTGGCCGGTTGTGGCCCAGGGGTCATACGATGCACATGTGTACTTAAGAATACTCCAGAATGCCCGTTTTGTTTCGTGTGGGGTGCATTCAAATGTTTGTCTGATACCTGATTAAATTAAGAAAGTGAAAATAAAACTTATGCGTGTAGCTGAGTATAATAATCAATCTATCATGCGATTCAGTTTTCATGCAATTTTATAAATGAATTATAAATTTACGACGCGACAACCTTCACCTGGTTTCAGAATAGTCACGGGATAACTACAGTTCAAAGCTCCACCAGCAGATGTCACTATTATCATTCACATGGTAAACTAGTGCCTGGAACATCAATATCATTGAACTATACACACATGTACAGGGAGACACAGGGATCAAATGGGTCAATCTATTGATGGAATAAAACATATACACACTTTTTACATATATGGCTTAACATAATAAAGGTTAAAACAAAGAAACACAACGTGTAACAAAAAGATGGTAAAACAATAAATGGCCTGGTAAAGGAATGCAAATGATTGCAGATTTGTATCCCTATACAAATCAGAAACGCATTATTGCACCAGTCAGCCTGATCTCTGTAATATGCACCATTTCCACTACCATCTCTCAACATTTCTTCAGTCGTATTGTACAACATAGCACCAATTTATGATTTTGTGCATTAAGTGTGCTTGCCAGTTACTTGATCTCCAAAATCGACATTTGGACAGTAATACTGGAATTACATTGGTCCAAAGAAAAAAAAATTGCACATTCAAAGTCTAGTGCTCAGAGCACACCCATTGATACAAAATGTTAATAGTAATGTACCCGTCCAATTGTGCCAGTTCCTGTGCCGAGAATATCTGGTTGCCCATTTCTCCAGATCTCCCTGATGATCCTTTCTCTCTCCTCAAGCCGCTGTGCTCGCTCCAGCTCCTCCGCCGAGGTAAACACATTCACATTCCCGTCCAATGTGCTATGGTGGTTTTCCAATGGAATCTCCGTGCTGCTTAAGATAATAGGAGCTTCCACATCCACTATTTCTTCCTCCTCTTCATCCTCCTCATCACTGTCTTCATCGCCATCATCCTCAGAAAAGTCCTTTAGTTGCTTCTTCTCTGGAGGGGCGGCCACAGTCTTGGTCCGAGGCTTGCACGAGATTCTAATTACCAACAGGCATAGGGTGAGCACCAGCCCAAAACACACACCGATGATGAAGTAGAGGCCAAACCTTTCTGGATAAGCTGAAACAGAAATGTATACGTAAGTACATTTAGAGATAGGCATTGCCCAAGACTAGGTTATGTTTTCCTTATTTTAATTATGTTAGATTTTACATTTTAATCAGTTGCATATTAAACATCTTCATTAGCATACTCTTAGTTCATACTCTTGGCTTTGGTGTGCTAGCAGAAAATCTTGCTGCTTCACCCGGGTACCAAACATTTTCATCAGTACATATATAAATAAACAAAGTAGAATTAAGGTACCCCCTACCCTCAAATGTCTGTGTTAGCTTTTAAATAAATTTCTCAATAATTAGGTATATCATTGATGAATAAATTAGAAAACAAACCTTTTATATGAGCATAAGCAGCAATACTGTTGCTCAGAAGGTCCATTTCCTTCCTTTTCACATCCATCCTTATTTGCCCAGAGTTTTACACCTGCTAGGACAGAAGTGAAGCAATAATTACATTCCATGTCCACTAACTATGAATCTCTTATGTATTTGTTATTTATACATCATCTGTACGTTGTGGTCAAGGTGGGGCTAATGGGTGAAAACCTTTTACTAGACAATATGTATTTATTGTATATATTAATTTATCTTCTTAGCATTATGATTTATTTTAGTATGTGAATAAACTGATTACCAAAATGTGTAACATACTGCAAAGTTTGAGAACCACCCCCACTTATTTGATGCTATTGAACTGTGATCAAGCACATGCAGACTGAACAGAGTAACATATTTTGCATTGCACAATTCTATATGCCATGTGTACACAATTCTTTGGGACCCATATTTACTGAGATTTAATAAGTTTAATGAGGCCCATCCATCTACAAATGACCATGAATGGTAACCAGAATCTGACAAGCAAACTAATGTTCATTTGCTGCATAAAGCTCCATTTCTGCACACAATGTGATGGCTCATCCTCAACATCTATAGACATTTTCTGGACCTATTGTGTTTTTTCCTGTACAGTCAATGAGTCAGTTTCCCTATTGTTAAGATCCCTAAAACGTCTCAAGTTTCCTATTGAGAAAAAGTATGACAGCCACACCCATGTCTGCTCTATGTGGGTGAGTGGTTAGAAAGGTTTTAACTTAATTGAGTCAATATGTACACAGTGGTTCTGTGATGGGAATCCTGGCATAAGTCCATTCTCTCTCTGGGATCTTACGTCACAGGAAATGCAGCCTGAGGTCATGTGGTCTTACTGGGAGAGTTATTGATAGGAAGATATTAAGAACTGGGCTCGCTGGGCTTAAGCAGACTTCCTGTACAAACCCGCCCTCCCTAACCATCCCCATAGCAGTTCCTGCTGACTTTGGATTTTTTCACTGTACTCACTATTGTTCTCAGTGTATGTCAAATAGAAAGTCAATAGTGTGGTGACAAGACTGCATTATTAAATTGAATGCAGTGTATAAAGCTACCATACCGAGCTGCTATTATTGTTTTCTTTTAACAGCCAGTTACTACTCATTTACTCTTATATCCTGAGGTAGAGAGTAGCCAATACACCATTTTTGGACAGTTTCTACACCAGGTACCCTTCCTGTTGCAACCCTCACCACAATGCAACGGCTTGTGCATCCTAATGGTACCAACAGGGCAATTTAGTGTAGGAAACCGGAGTACCAAGCGGACACAGGTAGTATGTGAAAACTCAGGACCTAGAAAGGCACAGAAAGACCTAGATCGCCCCTCCTGTGGATTGAACCCGAGACCTTCTTGTTGTGAGGTGACAGTGCTACCCACTAAGCCACCGTGCTTCCCACTGAACACATCGGTATGACACAGTATAACTATAAAATGTATGAATGTATAATTAATTTAATGTGTGTTATAAAAAGATAAAAATTGCTTTTGATTTTAGTCTCAAAAAGATTAATCAATAAATGAATTGTAATTATAAAGATCATGAAATATGAAATACACTGGTAAATTTGCCAAAGTAAATTGAATTCAAAAGTTTATTTGCCCTCACACACACACACACACTCACTCACACTTAAACACACGTACACTTACACACACAACCTCGTAACGTTGTTACACAGTGTTTGTCAAGATAACCAAATCTTTCTGAACTTTATGTTCACATCTGTGATGAAATGTTCTCACAGAAAAAACAGAAGTAAACGCAGAGGTTTGTGCTACAGGACCTGAAGTAAGCATATTCATATTCACTAAAGACATGCTATAAAATAAATGATTAAATAGTTGCACCATGAGATTTACCCACAGTTACATAAGTGATCTAATCTTTCAATTGAATTAGCAGTAATACTCATGGTTTCTTTAACAGGATGAATCAAAGGTGGTAGAGAAGACTGTCCTGTGTGATATAACATTAGTGGTAAATAAACACACACTTTTAGTAGCTCACAATATTTGAAAGTAATTATTGGCATCTTTTTTCCTTATTAGGGATGGTAAGATCTGATTTAAATTAGCATTTCACACTGTCTGGAAATGTTTTTTTTTTCTTTCCTGACTAGGTCCCTAAGCTGGACAGAGATAAGATAGCAAACATGCACACAGATATCACATTCAGGCCCACTGAGGCATCTCCAGTACAAACAAATAACTGCTGCACCAGTGGACACCGGAGGTCAGGAAAAGCCTGAATAAATTTAGACTGGTGACTAAACTAGATGAGATCGTCCTTTATATGAATTATTATAAATTACAAATAGGAGCACAGTCAATGCACTATTACTTTTGCAACTTCAAAAACAGCAACTCTAAAAGGGCCTCTTAGCTTCAAACACTTGGACTTATAAATCATTGAGTGGCAGGTTGTGTGAAGAATGTACTACAGAAGGATTTTTTTAGGCCTTGGGAGAGAGTTGCCAGCACAAGTTGGTTTACAGCCCTTTGGCATTATCTTGCGAATTCAGATCTCTTAACAATCTTTCTGTTCCATATAACACTGTGGAAGCCTGAGACAGAGGTCATCACTGCAGCACTTCTGCTCTAATGGTGGAAGGAAGCATTGCTATAAATGTCAAGTAACAGGATCTATGCACATCCTACCACCGTGACATCTGTTTTTTTTTTAGAATGACTGCAGCATGAAATATTAGCTAGCGACCCGAAGCAAAAAACACACCACCACCAGCAATAAAAACATGCATTCATTCATTTTCACGAGCTGTTGAATTTGGTTCAGGGATGCAGTAGGCTCAGCACCATTAACACTGCATATGGTGCTGGAAGGCGCCCTTGACAATATGTCCATGCATTAAAGAGCAATACACACTTACACATTTGCTCACTATGTTACTTACACATAGATTAAACATAGATTATAAACCTAGTTTTTACTACAAATGCCATGCATTTAATTTACTTGATTCAAAAGTGAAAACTGAACCTAATATTATTTTAATATTAATATCAGCTTAATGGATACACAATTAAATTAAATAAAATTAAAAATAAAGTAAAAATAGGCATGTATAGAATATATTACACATTACATATGCATTTTTTTTGTCATTAAATAGATGTGTGTAGCTGTCTCACAGTCCAAAGATATGAAGTCAGACTAACTGAAGTTACTAAAATTGCCTTTTGAAAAGGTGTACATGTGTTTGTCTGATCCAACAGAAAAGCTACTCAAATTGCTGAAAAAGTGAATGCTGGTTCTGGTAGAAAGGTGCCAGAATACACAGTACAGCACAGTTTGTTGCGCGTCAGGGTGCCCGGTGCCCAGGTCATGTTATGTCTGATCGTGTATATGCACATTCTTGCACGTACTTGCATTATACACACTTCAGCTGCTTAAGCTACGTGTCTGTTGTCACCACCTACACCAATAAGCCTCTAATCTTTATTTGCAAAAGTAAGTGCGACCTTTTCATGCAGTGACCGAAGCTATGAATTAAGTGTTTTTAAAAGGTTACCAGACATTTTCTATGTGGACCTCATTAGGCTGAGCTGGGAACCTGGCTTGTGGTTTCCAATTAGCAATGTTTCACTTCACAGGCTACATTGCAATGACTTTATTAATGTAATACATCCATACAGATGTACAGTGGATCCCTCAATAGTTTAGCTATAAAAACCAACAGCTTTTACCAGGCACAAAAGATGCAGTACTGTATATTGTATTGTTCGGCTTTAGTTTTGTGTTTATTTCTCCCAAGAATCAAGTAAAGTCATAATAGATTTATGATCATTTACTAAAATCACAAATCTTCTATGTCTGTTTAGTCAGCTATTATTTAGACAACATTAATAACTCTATTATTGTATAACCTGTAAACCTGAATTATGATCTGGCCTAATTTGGGATGGTGCTCGGGCATTGGTGTGTTAAAGTTAATGCAGACCGAGCCTTGTTTAATGAGTATCTAAATACTCATTAGCCTGCACTGATGGTTGTTTGTGTTTTGTTTTTCTCATGGGAAGGAAATTATTACCAGGTTTCCTGCTGAATAAACTTAAACTGTATCTCTCAGGCATTTGGCATGTATTTAGCTTTTTTATAGTCGATGTGAAACAAAGCTGATACAAAATTGTACAATGTGACAAAAAAATTATTTGTTTAAGCCAATCCTAATCGGGGTTCGTCATTTACATACATTCGTTCTTATTCATTTAAGGTCACATATGCAAGAATTCTAGTGCCACCTAGAAGCACTGAACACAGGCAGGGCAAAACAAACTCTCACACTTACTCACTCCCACCTAAGATAATTTTGAAGCAGTAACTCTACCTTTAGCATATTTTGGTGGGTTGTAAATTTTGTAAAGAAAAACTCTTACTGTGTCAGTGTGCTGTCCAACTGTATTTACATTGGTTTGAATTTTATACCTAACAGCATGTAAAAACAAACATTTTAACTGAATTCATTATTGTTCTGTCTATTTACTAAGACCAGAGCACTGTTACTATTCAAATCACTGCCATGGAAAACAAGGAATAATGCTGGGGAAAGGCCAGTGTCTATTTTGGATGATGGGATGTTTGGTTTTTGTGTGTAGCAGGGGAAGTCCTACAACTGACATATCAGGTGATATTTCTGTTTCTTCACAATAGAATTTCCTTCCACTGTCTTCTTCAGCCTACCCGGATATTATAAGGCACAATGTAAATGATTACCTTTGCATTTTATTTGTTTCTTCATGATTACTGGGAGTTTATTTTTTATAAAGTCTCGATTATTTTTTTTGCCTTTCTTTATTTATGAGAAAGAGCCAAATTGACTATCAATCACTACCTCAAAGTCAACAGATTATTCAGATTTTCTCCCAGTTAATTTATTCCAGGTAACATAATGGAAGTCTAAGATTTTTTTCCTAAAATAACATAGATGCTAAGGGTCCATTTCTGAAAAAGATTAACAAACTAGTACTCCAACAAAAGCATTCAAGAGAAGCCCACCTTAGAAGTATTTGCTACACGATTTTCAGGTAAGGGATGTAAGGAGATTTGTCTGCTAAAGGCATTACAGAACACTTTTCTGAAGCTTTTTTCCCCTCCCAACTACTCCAGACTTAGAAGCATGAGTATCAGGGTTTGCACTGTTTCCCATGGTTTATGCTCTGCCAGTGGCTCTATTGTATGGGTGGTATTTAACTTGGAACAAAGTCAACCATGTGGTTGCCATCAGCTCTTTGACCCCTTCACACAAGATGGAGTTGATCCTGAGGCTGCATGCCAGCTGTGTGAACACAACCAATAGTAATGCGCAACTCTTCTGTTCTGTTACTTAAATAGTAATTGACAATATATTAGTCAAGTTAGATTATTAATTGAAAATCTAGTTCTATACATTTTTTAAATCATATCAAAATATGCATTTTAAGTATACTATTGGAATATTATTCTTGCATGTAGCTACCATGAAAAAAGTGTACCCTTAGAAACCATAAAAAAAGCATATTTTCGATAAAGAACTGATTCTTTAATGTAATTTTTTTAACCTCTTTAGGCTGGTTGGGGTTCTAGTGTGTCTCCAATATGTCCTGAAAAGGTTTTGTGGAAATACCAAAAAATAAATAAAAATAAAGAAATAAAGACCAGTTCATCTAAGGGCATCACTTAGTCCCTTATTTAGACTCTTTAGGAATTTAACCGATTTGCCTACTGGCTTGTTTTAAATAGCCTCAAGTTATTGGGGACATTCGCAGAGACATAAAAGGAACATGCCAATCTCTTAAAACACAGTAATTATAGGTTGGTAGGAAATGAGCGTCTCTACATGGTACACCAGTATGCCACAACATCCATGGTTGACTGCTTGAAAAATGCCAAAATAAAGCAATAGTGATTCATTTTCAGAACCACTTTAACTGAGTCTGATTATTCCTGATTCCAGGCACTACGCCTCATTCATGAAACCTTCCTAAAACCTTCTGAGTAAAATGGACCTTTCCGAAAACCTTCCACCAGATTCAGGAACAGTTCCTAACCAGGACATTCATTTGCAGAACATGTGCATGATAATGAATACCAATGGTTCCCAGATTGGACCCACCTGCATGTAAATTCACTATTAATAATTAAAAGTAACATCTAATTACCATAGTGACCACCACACTACAGTAGATATCCTCAAAATTGCACTGAAAAAATATAGCAAAAGCTGAAACTGCTGAAAATCTGAATACAATAGTAAAGGTCCAAATGACATTTGGAAAGTTTGCAATGGCATAGAAGTTCTTCCGGCTGTTGTTGCACACTTTAGGGGAACTTTATATTTATATAATTTATAACTTTAAACTCAAGGCCTTAAACCCAAACATCAATGATTCATCTTTTAAATGATTTTTGACTAAATTATAATTATTGACGCTTTATAATGGGAAAGCCTGTCCAGATAAGTGAAGGCACAAAAGGAGCCACACCTTCAAAATAATTGCTCTAGCTTCTCGAGCCTTCTTGTCAAACTACTCATTATGGATGTGAAAGTAAACCAGGCTGCCAAACTAATGCAGACACTAGGAAAACATGACAACTTTACTCAGAGTTTAATAATGATTTTTATGGAGATGTGAGACACCGAGGACACCCCACAATAGACTCTTTGAAATAAAGGACCAGTAAGCATTCTAATGTCCTGTTTATTTACACCAGTGATAGCAAATTATGTTGACCTAAGTTTCCATTTTATTTGTTTGCATTCTTAGAGAATCCTGCACTAAGGATAGTTTGGAGACAGACTTTATAGATATCAAAGTCTGTGCAGCTACTCACAGTGTGTATACATGTGTGAGTTTATCAGCAACACTGGTGCCACTGAATAGAATTCTCAGACCATTAAAGAAGAAGGATTGACCTATGGACCACCTAAATCTGCAGAGTGTGTTAACCACTAACACCCAAGACAGATATACTGTCTGAGTAAATGACAGGAGAGAAGGAAATGGGGTCAGGTTAAAGTGCTTTCAAGTAACTTGTACCAAAACAAAAAGCAGATGCAGGGTTGTGATTTTCTCTCTGACATTTAAATGAATATGATAATACAATGACAAATAGGGTATACACATTCCAAAAGTTACTAAAATATTAAAATAAAAAAAACATGTTTTGGGTGAATCATTGTGGCGTGTAGAACGTGTGGACTATTTACTCACATTAAACTGAAACAAAGAATAATCAAGTGTATTAGAGGAGGACACAAGCAATGAAAGTCAATGTTTGTTTAGATTTAACTTAATAAAAGTTTCATCTCAAAAACATCTATTGCTCAGTAGCCACAGTAAGGACCTTGATCAAGGCTCTTAATCCAAAATTGCTTGAATGGTATT
>JAYDZG010000029.1:27510268-27524599 GCA_034509265.1 Microcambeva bendego
TAATCAAGTGTATTAGAGGAGGACACAAGCAATGAAAGTCGATGTTTGTTTAGATTTAACTTAATAAAAGTTTCATCTAAAAAACATCTATTGCTCAGTAGCCACAGTAAGGACCTTGATCAAGGCTCTTAATCCAAAATTGCTTGAATGGTGTTTGTTAATATTAAAACATCGGCTAAATGCTATGAACTTAAATTCTGTACAAAACTAAAATGATCACACTGAAAACACAACAACACAACAAACTAAATAACATTTAAATTTGAATGTGTAGGTGATTATGTACAGCCATTAATAACCACTATTCATATACTATTATTAGTTCCCAGCGTCGAGCGTATGAACTCTTTGAATTTCTTCATTGCCAGTTGGCTGGGCGCCACCCTAGATACGATGCACAAACCAGTGTATTGTAGTGCCGGTTCCAAGCCTGGATCAAATAGGAGGGTTAAGTCAGAAAGGGCATCCGTCGTAAAACAATGCCAAATGAATAATGCAGACCACAATCTGCTGTGGTTACCCCTAACAAGAGCAGCTGAAAGGCATCACATAGATAAACTAGTGATAAAACCGCTCAGATGTTCACATGCTGGCTCATGCAAGGGCAATGACAAAACTGACTTCTATAAGCGTCTTCTTTACAAGAATGTACACAACACTGAACATTTGAACATTATGTGCTCTCTATATAAAACGAAATGCAATGTTAAGAAAAGATAATTCTCCAAGTAATTCTTGACATGTAAATTGACAAATAAATGTTTACAACCAAAGCAACATAAAGCATGACAGTGTGGATGAAATTTATTCAAATTCATGCAGAATAAGTAACCACGCCATACAATTGATTCTTTTCGGCAAAGCACAAAAGTTTGTCTTAAAGATTCACGTACCATGTATGAGATGAACAACAAGCTGTTCAGAAAGTTTTCAAACAGAAGTGATTTCTACAGCTTGCAACCATCCATAACTGTTACACACACTCCTGAAGGAAAACATAATCCATGATCACTGAAACACATCTGCAAATTCCTAAAGCCCAGAGGCAATGGCTTTCACTAGCTATGCCACTCCAGAGTTCCCTCTTTCCAAACCATGCCTTACAACCAGCAGGAAGAGTTGTCACAAAGCCCTCTCAGTGAGAGAGCAAGCGGGAGAGTGAAAAAAGAAGGAACAGCCTAAAATGGGCAGGGTTTGGGAACAGGGGGAAGGAAAACAGCAAAGGGGAGGCTTTCCGTGTTGTTAGGGAAACAGAGAAGTCAGCCCGAGAGCAATTAACTAAGATTTTCCATGTTGAGGAAAACGTGATGGTGCAGGCGAATAACTGAAGCATAGACTGAAACGGGTGTGTTTAGTTGTATACTAAAAATAAAATATAAAACACAAGCTTTCTTTGTTCTCAATAAAGGATTAAATGATATTCGTCTCAGGCAACAATGATGTCAATGTCTATGGAACCAGCAATCGTATGATATAAAAATACTTTTAAAAGTGCACATCTGTCCCTTATTGTCCTCCTGAGAGCCCTGTATTTCTACCCTAACATAAGCAGCATGCATGCAGGAGCAAGTCCTATTTTCACTCTGAGCTAATTTCTTGGAACCCTGTAATTTAAGCAGTGAAATATCAAGGCTTTTATTGTGTCCAATGAGTGCTCATTACTGATTCATTTATTATTAGGACTTTTCCACTACACAGTACAAAACAGTATGTGCATTATGTTATGTTGCTTACAGTACCAAGTTGTTATTTGACAGATACAAGGTTATAATAAATTGGGGATATGTGAAAATGAATATTGATCTTCTGATCTCTATTGTTATACTTTCTGAATCCACCAGCACAAGTTAAAACCACTTTGGTTGTCTGCAACAAGCTTTTTTTGGAAAAAGCAAACAAATTTCAAACAAATTAAAAAGGGAAGCACCTCCTATTTCTTCCTTTATCTATTTTTCTCCTTTTTAATGCATTTTGAGCTGGATTGTCCTATGGGTTCTGGGTAGATTTACAACAAAGTTCACAACTAGTATTGAGATTTACAGTTTAATGATGTGTGGAACTAATGTAAAGTGTGAGGTAGAAAAATGAAGTGACAAGATTTGGAATGTGTGAGCAGTCATGTCTGATTTATCATCAACCCAGTGCTCCCCTGGGCACTGCAGGATAATTGATTGAGCAGAGCCTGCATCATAATGGTTAATATTTCTTTTAAGTATTTATTAAGAGCTAAAATGATATGTTGCTTGAATGCTCTTTGTTTATCTTTTGAGAGAAAGCACCTGAAATGTAATGGTGGAGAGCATGATGTAAGATGATATCTGGGACAAGATAGCACTTGTTCATGGGGTGAAATGAGGTGAACAAAGCTTTACATGACAACAGGAGTTAGGTGAACTTGGACTTGAGGTAACTTTTCACTGAGATAGAGTATTTCTTTGTGAGGTGAGGAATCCTTTAATAATGATGCCTGTTATATAAAAGTTACGATGGTGTCAGAATTGCGAGTAATCATCCACCACACAGCTGGTGTTCAGCTGCACTTGGTTGATACAGAACTAAAGTATGCTAGTCCATTACTGAGACCGATTAATACAGGGTCTAAATATCTGTGGTGATACTGACCCCATGTCTGCATGAGAGTGATTGGCTAATGTCAAGAGAATTAGGGTAAGTCAAACTCAGATTAAAAGAGGAAGGTAGTATCAGGAAGGGCACATGCCGTCAGAACAGCTGAAGCTACTACAAACTACAAAAACTTTTTTTTGCAAAATGTTAAATCAGACCGTTAAATTGTGGTGGTAAAACAAACAAAGTGAATGTTCCTAGTTAACCACTAATTTAATAATTGTGCTAAAAACCCCACATCTACCAAGGATTCTGGGAAATGCAAGGCATTAAAGACAGCACTGAGCTACCACAGCACTCTTTACTAGTAATATTTACTAAAATGCAGTTTACTTAAATACTGGGAGGGAATCTTGGAAGGAGAGCATTTCAGAATTTAAACATGTGCTTTTCATGACTCACCTCCACCGACATTAAAATTCCAACTCTGGTAATTATTAAGTGTGAGTATTTTGAAAAATTGTGCCACACAGCCCATTAGTCCACAGGAACATTCCTTACTTTTTAAACCTGATTATTAAAACATTTAGTCTTAAACAACGGTCTGACAGGTACACATGGTACATATCAAATTTTTTTTAGCTTCTTTTACTTCAATAAAGGCCACACATACAGATGTTTTGGCGCCATATAAAAGGGAAGATACACTTGAATATGTTGCCAGATTTACACTGTATATGTATACAGTGTATTTACCTTACACACCTAAAATGTGTGCTTGCTTGTGTAGAAAGAGGTTTTAGCATTCTTTAATGCTACTGCTGGTAAAAGTGAATTTATGAGTATAGGCATGCTTGCTGGCTGGATTGTAAGGGAGCTCATACAGAAGGAGAAGTCTGTTTGGTATTAGATGGGAGGTCCAAGGCAGGAAATATCTCAGGGGGGACTTAGATATTTGCACTGCACTGGTCTTGGAGCAATAAAGGCCTTAGTGTTTCTTCATTCGGTTAAAGGGTGACAGACTGGGGATGAAGATAAAAATTAAACCAATGTGACAAACGAACTAGGAGAAGTAAGAGGTTGTGCCATCCTTCCAACACAAATATTCCAGTTTGTAAAACAATCCCTTTTGAGATTCTTCCTATGAAGCAATAAAACAAAAATATGTGACTAGTTAATTCTTGTGAGCCTTTGTTTAACGAATGAAAAAAAATGTTTTGCTGGTAATGCATTGTATGTTGTAAATGCAAACACATGTAGAATGTGATGTCTGTACCCCACTAAAAAGCTGGAACAAAGATTTATTTACCCCTGTGTTAAATCACCTTTTTTATTGAGAGTAGTAACTGAGGACAAATCTGGACTGCAGACCGGCCGGAGAGGTACATGAGCTCTGTGTCCATCTGTTGTATCCTGTACAAAATGAGGCTTGGCATTGTCTTGTTAAATTGAAGACTGATGTCATCTTAATAGCAGGATGCTTCTCTAAAGTACCAATATACAATAAATCAATGGTACCATCAAACAATTCATCTATGCCACAGACACTGATTTACAGTGGGATGCACTGTATGTGTAGTAGACATCAAATTCTAAATGTGTACTGTTTAAAACAATGAAGCTGATAAGAGATATAGTTGGAAATGTTTTTAGGTCTTAAGTAAAAAAGATTTAAGACAATTACTACATTACAGGTTCTTATTGTATTTTCCAAAGTGTCCCAATACAAAACTAGAAAGCTGTTAACATCGTCTGATTAAGTGTAGGAAAACACAGCTGAAGAATTCCAAGAGAGATGCAGCGACAGTTGGATAGTCAGAGGACTCAACCCCAGGAAAAGGGGACTTTAGACACTTAGTAACCTCATAGTTTTCAAAACCTTTATATGCTTTGATAGGAGCTAAGTCACACTTTTAGATCTCACTATATTTATTTACTAATCTTTTTACATTGGTATATTAATATTTTAGTGTTCCATTTCTTTTTTATCTATTTTAAGTGATGCTACCGGAATCGTAATTTTCCTGGTAGAACCCTCCAATAAGGATCAATAAAGTTAAAAAATAAAGTCAAAAAAGGTATTAAGAACCCCTTTGCTCCTGTACTGTTGAGTTTTCTCTTCTGTTTTGCTTTATTGTTTGTGATCATAATGCAGCACACATTTCTATAACAGACATGAGTCACAGAATATATACAGTATATAGTGCAGGATGTAGCAGTCAATCACATTATACAGCCATTAAACCGGAATCATTGTTTTAAAGTGGGTTAATTGCAGACAACAATATAAAACTATTATCTTTACAAACGTTTATATCCATTTATGTATTTTAAACTCTCTTGTAAAGTTGCCATTTTATAAGATCTGGTTTGAAGATTATTCTTTTTGTGTACATTTATGATTACACAGATTAAGGATTTCCTTACCAGAAATGTTTGTTCAGCCTCTCACAAGAACAATATCTTAGACTAATACTGATAAAAAGGTTTAACATTTTGAACCCAAATAAACTGAAGACAACTTGTTTGTGGACTTTAATACCTTGTCATATGACTGTGTTTTCATACTGCCCAGCATCCTTTGCTGTTTCTCAGGGTTGCCTCAGGCTAAGGACATGATCTCCATGCATCTACATTTTAATAAATACATGAAACCATGCCTCTTTTAAGTAGTGTTGTAGTGCTGTATTAATTAGAGCAAGTTTGTTTTATGACCACATACACTGCATCAGTGTATTGTTAATAATGTTTCATATGGTTTGGTGATATTAGAAAAATATAAGAATCATGATAATATTATTTGTCTCTTTGTTTAACAGTCGCTAGCATCTTACAAATCACTTACAGACCACCAGACCAAAGGTGTTTTTGTGTTGTTGCATTCTGTGGTACATTAAGTTATTTGGCACGTTATTTTGTAATTTGTAATACCCACATGCAGTAGAAGCTGCTTGCTCTGTTCAACCAGTTCAATGCAGTAGTCGAATCAAGAGTTTATAAAAGTATTTGCCAGTTTTTTAGGGTAATGATTTATGTTCAAATCTTTTTTTATTTCAAATAATATGCAGTTTAAAGTTAGATAAGAATCAGAATGATTGTACTTCTTTTTGGTTACTTGAATGAAACCAATGAGCTTATCTTGGGCAGTGTTTAGCATTGGTTGTTTGGCTGTATCTAAATTCAGTGGAAAAACAATTCGTTTATCCTCAGGCATTACTGTGGTATCTGTGGTATTGTAAATGCCATGTTTTACAGACAGCCCAGAGTGCCGTAGGCTATAAATTATTCAAAGACATTGTCTTTTAGGACAAACTATTTGCACTTTTTACCTATGAAAATATGTGATTATGCCAATAAATTGGCATTTCATTAATTAACACACAAGCCAGGCTTGTGAATTAATAAATCTCTCTAAAACTATTATGGGGCTTTATGAAGCAACACTTACATTCCACAGTACCACTGCAGAAAGAAGGTTAAGGTACTGGACAAAGAATCCGAAGGATGTCGGTTTAAAACTCACCGGGTCAAAACTCACCACTGCCAGTTTGCTGCTGTTGGGCCCTTGAGCAAGGTCCTTAACCCTCATTGCTCAGATTGTACACTGTAACTATAATGTTAGTTGCTGTAATGTTAGGTGTGTCTGCTAGATGCTGAAAATGTAAATGTAAACTACAATCCCAAAAATCAACCATCACTTCCAAATGTCAGATAACTATAAAAGAAGATATTAAACACGAGCAACATGTTTTTAAGTACCATAACCACCTGGAAAGAATCATGCTTTCTAAACAGACAGTGGTGTTCATTTGAAGACTTTTAGAGTTGACAGCAAACTACTCTGCGGGCCAGAGGTGAGGAGGATGCTTATTTACCCCCTTCCTTCATGTGACCACAACTGGGAGTCACTCCGTCACTCCCAGATGGAAACCCTAACCTTTCTGTGGGTGCCTTGTAGCATTCTAAAGTGTAATTTGGTGGACATATACATGGTGGTCTGCTAACAGGAAACCAATCCAAAACTATAAGGCTTAGCAAAAATACATGCTTTTATTGGCTTTTAGCCTTTTGTTCCGGCCATAAACCTTTCAAGATCATTTGTTCATCTAAGTTTGTTTCTCTTAGAGTACAATGACCACATTTACATAAAAACAATCATATAAAGCAGAGCCCGTTAAAAATGGTTATAATTTAAAAATGCATTTTTCACTGCACACTTCAGAAATCCAGTAACAGTTACAGTAATAAATGAATGGATTCTTATATTGAAATGTATCTTCAGGAAGCAGACTGATGTGATCATGTGCTGATAAGATCTAATTAGAATTTTAGAATTGAGAATGCTCTTTGTTCACCACTGTGCTTTACACACAGTGGAATTTTCGCACAATCCGTGCAATGAAACACATATATGCACATCTGCCTGGGGAGCAGTTAGGGGTTGGAAGGGCCCAAGGGCACTTCAGTTGTTTCCTGTCGGCAATGGGAATCAAACCAGCAACCTTTCGATCACAATCCCAGTTCTCTAACCACCAGGTGGCCCGGTTGCCCTACTGGTATTATGAGGGATAATGAGTATTTAGTAGGTAATGTGGTTGAATCAGCAAATGAGGTTAGTTGAAGCCGGGTTTTTGAACACTGGTTGCACTGGTTAAGTAAGATTACTGCACAACTTCAATACTGCTCTGTGCCTGTAGCAGTGCAATGCTTTTGGAAATTAGCCAATATGGTTGTGTAGTACATATTTATTTGCTGATTCAAGCCTTAGTGAATAAAAGATTGACAGTTTAAGAGGGCTGCCACTTAGGGAGAGGAAGGTGATGTCAGTTGGTGATGGAGTTGGATGTGTTGTGACTAGATGAGTAGAGTTATTTTTTTAGGTAAGTGCACCTTGATCAATGAGCAATGGATGATGTGGGATTTTTGTTGTAGGGTAGAGTAAGTACCTTAAGACATATATTTGTTATTATGAGGGAGGATGGATATATGGGAGGTAATGTGGTTGAAAGATTGAATGGTCAAGCCTGTTGGTGATGGTAAGCAATGGTGCATATGGATTGCTGTGATTGTGGAAATTTTGCTTAATTAAATGAAGACATTTTGAGAGACCAATAATAATTATGTCATTTCCTTTGTCTCACAAACCTAACTTTATAACTGGAGCCTTTGTTGTTTACCATAATCAAATGAAAATGTCTAAAGAAATTCAGAAACTGCTCAAAAAGAAAAAAAGCCTCTCAAAACCAAAAGCTTTTTTGAATGATTACATGATGTAGATCCCTTGATTTGCAACCATTGCAATGATAGACAGTGTGAAATGTGGGAAGTGACCTTGTAAACGTCTACACGTCTTGATGATTTAGTCCAGCCCTGTATGTGTTTACTGCTCTGCGATCATCCCCAAGAGATTTGAGCTGTCAGTTGGATAATTTATCTATCCCCCTTTCTCTTCAACCCTAACCTCTGTGCTCTGCTCAATTGCTTCCTGGTCCCTTAATCTCCCAAAAGGACACATGGCCCCACTATATTTGTCTCTTTAAAAACACACAATCTTTTCCCAAGACATAGAATGCACTGAGTAAATAAAGAGATTAAATTTCCAGCTGTCTAATTTCACATGACAAGTAAGACTGATGACCTCTTGGTCTAAATTATTAATTTTTAAATATCATATCAAAACCCTCAATTTGAATGTGTAAACAATTTGTTTTATAAGTTGTTAGACTTATTTTGTTGCAACTCCACTACAACAATCCTTTCTGCTGCATGACAGCAACCTTACTGTGAGCGTGAGTACTCACACGCTATCTCCAAGGCATGTTAAAACAGACGCAATGAATTTAAAAATTGCAGCTCATGCCTTTGGGCAGCATGAATATGCTTATAAAGATACAGCCGAACATCCTGCAGATCTATGCATACTTAAGTTTTTTAAATATTATTTAAGGGTATTTAGAATTTACTGATCCAGTAGGGCAATGGAAATAAGAAGACCTCCAAGAGAGACATATGATGCAACAGCAAACCTTCCTGGTCGTGTGAAACAACTCATCCAGAGGCATCAGGAATCTCATCAGGACAAGAAAGAAACTTCACTGGATGACCTGGTGAAAGCTGGGGCAAATGTGCCAGTGGTAACCATCAGATCTCTTAACGACCAAGGACTCCATGGCTGGACTGCAGGAGGTACATCACTCTTGACCAAAGAGCACGGGAGGGGTCAGCTGGAATATGCCACAAGGAATTTGGACGGCAGTGTCGTGAGACACAGTTCTGTGTAGTAATTAATCAATGCTAACATAGTTTTTTATATGGACCAATCTGATATGGTCTGTCTGATATAACTGAGGCAGGTTTTATAACCTTGATGATGATGTGGGGTTTCTTTTCTGCTGCAGGAACTGGCACTCCTGATCATGTGACTTACATTTTAGATTCAGAATATCATGCATTTTGGTACTAAAATTAAACCTTGTTAATGACTGGACTTTCCAGGAGGAGAATGACCGCAAGTACACTTTTAATTAAAAGTTTAAGCTTGGTTAATAAAACACTCATGGAATATTCTTGAGTGGCCTTCTCAGACTATTTTTTAGCAGGATTTAAATGGAACAGTTGCAGCATTAAAATCATGTTGGAAGCTTTTGCATACGAACAATTGGAGTGTTAGAAGCTTGTTAGATGTATTCATTTAAACTATGAAACCATTTATAAATATTTCAGTTAGTGTCCTGTCACAATTGATTGTATGTATTAATAAATATTCTACTGGGACATCTTGGTAAGTACATACACATCAGCTTCTTGTGTACATCTCATAAGGAGAGGGAGTTACATATTTTCAATTGCATTAGCTTATCTGTTGAAAAACTAGAATGTGGAATGTAAATGAGCCAAACTAGCTGTGTGTTTCTTTCTAAGATACTGGTTTAATTATTCCCTTTTAAATAGTAACAACTAAATATTTGCCTGTGCACTCCCCCTCATTTTTGAATACTTTCTAAAAATACTTTTTTTGTAAATAACACTACAAATCTCATAAAGCGGCATCAAATTAAACCTTTAAGATGAACAGATGCACAGGTACCAAAACCGTTTGCAAAGACTGTACTTGATGAACTCTAATAAAAGCTGCAAAAGCATCAGTTCAGTTCATTTTCTTTAACCCCTTATCCTAATTATGCTGGAGCCTATCCCAGCTCTTCAACGGGCACAAGGCACAAGGTAAAACCCTTGATGGGACGCCAGTCCATCACAGGTACCTACAAGACAATTCAGATTCTCCAGTCAACCTGGTAGCATGTCTTTGGACTGTGGGAGGAAACCGGAGTACCGAGAGGAAACCAATGCGGACACAGGGAGAACATGCAACCTCCACACAGAAAGGACCTAGATCACCCCACCCAGGAATCGAACCCAGGACTTTCTCGCTGTGAGGCGACAGTGCTCTACCCACTAAGCCACGGTGCCGGCCGCAAAAGCATCAGTATAGTGATATTCTCAGTAGTTGAGCCAGTTTAAATCCCACTCCTGTTGACAGATTAGCACTTTTGGTATTACTGCACAAGCAAAAATGCTAAACCATAAGAGAATAAATACAATGTTTAACGTTTACTACTTTAAAATGTATAGTGCATTTGAAAGTATTATTATAAAATTCAGTCGTTGCTAAATCATTGGGCTTATTTATCTCTCATGTTTGAAGCAGTGCTGAGATATTTGGCTGCAAGGTCTATGATTTTGATAATAACAGGGGCACAAAAAAACTTGATGATGGGAGCAGTGAGGCGAGCAATGCTAGAAGACTTTACTACATACCCTTCCCCACATGAACCCAGACAAGTTAGGACTCAGACAGAAAGCACTGAACACACACACACACACACACACACACACACACACAAAAGCACAGACACAAAGACAGACAGCCGGGAGCACCTGGATCACCTCTGTTTCAAACTATTGCGCTGACCTCGCTCATCATGTTGTCAAAAGCACTGTTAGTCACGCTCCTTTCCTGATGACTGGCTCTTCCTTTAAACAAACACTCTGATGGAACTGTATCCTCTCTCTACAGTTGCTTAGCATAGACCAGTCAATAATGGCTGAGGTAATGTCCATTGGGTCAGCTGCTTAATAGAAACATTTAATGAATACTACAATTCATTTGTAATGTTCTTCTTGTTTGACAGATTAAACAAAGTGATTCATGGACAAGCCTAATTTCTGCAATTTACTAAGCATCCACACAGGGATGCAGATCTGTCTTTCAAATTAACAAAAAGTACAATATAGTCATTGACATTATTCACTTAGTTTATATATCTACAAGAGAAGTGTTTACTAAATATACTGATTGGTCAGTCTCAGATTTAAACCTATGTAAACCTAATTAGGAGATTACTGACCAAGCTATGATTGTAATATGGTTAAAACTCAACAAACTAAGAGTGCACTGACAAAAATAACCAAAAACAAACAAAAATAATAAAATCAAAAAGTAAATTATATTTAGCTGTCTGATAAATCCACCAGTCCACCATAATCCCATTTTCATTAAAAGGATGAGGTGAAACAGCTGAGAGGATCGGCACAATGCCTCTGAATGATGCTCGTTAGTGAACGCAGAGAAACGAAGCAACAGCTGGAGTTCCCAGAAAAAGAGTCGACATCAGAGCAGGTTGTCAACAGATGAGCCAGCAACTCTGTGGGTAGGAACTATGATTAAATTGAGGCTCTTTCACCTGGAGTGAAAGAGCAAAAACTCATACAATAAATCATATGCCCCTGCTAGTTTTTATGACAGGACAGATGGCCATGCTTCTGTAAGTGGCTCTCCACTGCCAATCTCTATGCGAGCTGAACCAATTACAGGTGTCACATTTCGTGAGATGAGATGTGTAAGCTGAAGAGAAAAAGGCTATGATACATTGTAAACCTGCTCAGGTCAATAACGACCAGTAGAGTTTTGAAAAATGACACAATCAAACACTAATTTTGAGGAAGATTAACTAAAGAAATACAGATTTAATAAAATTATTAGCTGCTACCAAGAAGTGCAGAAACGTTTTGGTCAGCCCTCATTTTCTGAATGGTCCTGCAAGATCTGATCAAAACCTACAAGAAACATTGCTCCTAATATTTCTAAAAGCACAAGAGCAACTGTCAGTGTTCACAACATGTTTAATTAAATAAATAATTCTCTAAAGAATATATGGGTAGGGCATACAGTTAGAGTCTTTCTTTCTGCCCTTTAAATATGCACATGCTTTTGCAGGATTAAAGTCTGAATGAATGAACTCCACAGCTTAATTGTACTGCAATTGGGAGAATTACAGTGGGGCTTAGTTTACATTCACCATGGATACTATTCTATCATATGATTATCATATTAAGGAAGGAAAAACCCTCAGAATAGGGAGTCTATGCCACGTAAAATGCTTAATCATTAGTTCCTCCATTCAGACCTATAAAACATGTGCTAACACGTTCACTGTCTTCTCTTGTACTGTTCACAACATATTTACACATGCTGCATTTTACACAGCATATTCTAATGCCACCATGGTTCACCTGAGAAATCCTTATACACACACACACACACACACACACACATACACACACACATACACACACACACACACATTTGTCTGAATAATCTACCTCCTGATATACTGTTTCTCAGTCTGATTAATACTCCATACATTTTTGAGTGCAATTTAACATGCTGTATTAAGAAATCCTACGACCATACAACTCTTGCACCAAGGTCATTAACGGACATATTTAATAAACCCAAGACAACTACACAGCTCAATAAATAAACACTTTAATCACATATCAGATCTTGAAAGATTTAAGTTGAAATGTTTTATATTATATAAATTGTGTGTCTGAGGACTAGATCCAAAATTAAAAACACAGGCTGGAATTTTAGCGTGAAAATGTGGCTCAGTGTAGTGTATGACCACCCATGTGTCTGTATTCACACCAAACAACATCTGAGGATGCTCCTGATGGAGGGTGTCTTGGGGATCTCCTCCCAGACCTGGATCAGAGCATGTGTGAACTCCTGGATTGTCTGTGGCTCTACTTAATGGTATCTGATACACAATGTCTCAGGGATTCTCAGTTTGGGACTGAGAAGGGACAACCTATCAATAGTTTCGGCTGCTCCCACTAGCAGTCGCCACATGGTCTGCATTATTGATTTGGCATGGTTTTTAATGCCAGATGCCCTTCCTGACGTAACCCTCCTATTTTTCATGGCTGTGGACTGGCCCTACAATACATTTGTGCATTTTAGTGGCTGGGGTGAAACTCTGCCAATTGACAAGACCAAAATTCAAACATCTTTTTTATACGGCGAGTTTATACATCCCCCTGCTGAAATCTCACTGCTCCACCTGGGCACTAATCAACTTGAATCATGTCAGGACTAAATAATTGCTGTTGATGTTGGGTCACACTAAAAACATACCAGATTTTGTCTTGAGACAGAAGAATGCAAAACTAAAGCCCCATAAAATCAGTTTGTACAGTTTGTACTTTCTGTACAGCTGATTGTGCTCTACCAACCGATTTAATCTGCTGTCTAGCAGTCTAGAATATAAATTTAAAGAGCATAGTATACCCAACCAGCACTGTTAGAACTAACAGC
This sequence comes from Microcambeva bendego, assembly GCA_034509265.1. Classification (NCBI taxonomy): domain Eukaryota; kingdom Metazoa; phylum Chordata; class Actinopteri; order Siluriformes; family Trichomycteridae; genus Microcambeva; species Microcambeva bendego. The sequence continues at coordinate 27,523,494 of JAYDZG010000029.1, forward strand.
AACTGACTTTTGGTGCGGTTTCTTTCTGCTCTCAGGAAAACCTGAAATACCTCAAAACCACCTGCACCAACAACTGTAGGCTATTTAATGCAATCTTGCTACATATAGCTCTAAACAGGAATTTTAACAGGAATAAAACAGGAATTTCATTAGTTTCCTTGGCTTGAGCCAAGAATTGTAATTGGGACCTTGGTTATGGTGCCAAAGTGGTGGGATTTGCTGATTTTGCACTCGGCTTGGGCCGTCTGAGCACCGTAGATGGATTGTTAAACTAAATAGCCTACAACCAAATACACTATGGGTGAACACAAGGCTTGTGGAATTTGATGAACCCTACTAGCAGTATAAACTCTTTTTGGTTCTAAGTCATAACAGGATCCCTTTACACGCTGCATTCCTGCTATGCAGCTGTTGCTCGAGTGCAGAGAGTCAGAAGAAGTATGATCTCTCCATGTAAACCCTGCATATGGTTCCACTCACATATTACATAGAGACTCACTCCTATCATCTGGTACACATCACGACGACAGTTCCACAGTCCTTTAACAAAATATTAATATAAGTACTGGCTAATAAGTCATTTTGGATATTCATCCAGACAAGTGAAAATACTGATGCTGAAGTTATTTGTTCAAACGGGTAGAAACGGGTTTGTTTGATATTGTGGGGATATAATATAATTGTAATCAGTAATGTTTGTGTAATTGGACTTAATTGTAAGGACAGTGTTGGCTCGGCAGCACTTTGGACTGTTAACCAGAGGATTTTAATGGCTTGATAAAATGGATTATCTCTTCATCACTCCTGTTAAAGTAAACATTTTATCTTCCAAGTTTATATTAGAAGCAGGTGAAAAATGGGTGAGCATAAGGATGAGAGTGAGTTTGACAAAGACCAAATTGTGATGGCAAGGGCTCAGAACATCTCTAAAACTGAAGCTCTTGTAGGGTGTTCCTGGTCATAATGATGGGCCCGATGCCCTACTGGCATCTTTTGGTAAAATAGAGAAAACTAGAGTAGCCTGACTTGAGATGACAATGCCAGAACTATTAGCAAAGCAAAATTATCCTTTAGCCAGCTGGAACATATAAACCGCCTCACTCCTA
>JAYDZG010000029.1:27657384-27674125 GCA_034509265.1 Microcambeva bendego
TTCAGAATTACTGGAGAAGGGAGCTGCCAGAACTAAAAGTCAAGCTTTAACCTATCTGTAAAGACTGGAGAGAGGACGGTGCTGGAGATATTTTAGGGCAGCACAGTGGCTATCACATTACACCAGGATCCTGAGGACATGGGCTCAATCAAATCTGATTTTTTGGCATGTTCCTCCTGCATTCATGTGTTTACCTCCCATCTCCCAAAACATGTACATATAGATTAATAAAATACTTTATTTTTCAAAGCATGTCAAAATAAAAGTAAAAGTTTAAAATATATATATTTTTGCTTTGTCATTTTGAAACCTTTAAAACAATTATATATTTTTTAATGGGTTAATGTGTATTAAGTATTATATTCACATTGTTTAATGTTACCATCTGTAAGATGTCTGATGACACAAGCATTAACAACATGGCATCCATAAATATAGAAGGGAATTACACCACTTGACATTTTTTTTTGGATTTTAATAAGGGGTGAGGGGGAGAGATCATTTTTGGATTATTTGCTCCTGTGCAAATCCAATTATATAACATGGTGTTTTACATGAATCTTGGCTCACCTCTAATTTCCACAATAAAATGAATTTGCTTTGTTAACAAAATGTGTCATTAATTCAATAAGGTGACGGCCCAACAAAATTCTAATTTCACAGGTTAACAAAAATCTCTAGGGCACATACCAGCCAGTGGGTGTTTTTTGATTGTTAAACACAATGTAGAAGCTCTCCAGAGATTGCCACTGGAGCTAATTTGTAGCAGCCTGCTAGTTCGTGGTTCTGCTTTTGGCAACTGTAACAAGCCAAATGTTGACACCGTGTCACACAAGGAAACCTGAATCAGTGTTAAGACTGGAGTCTGGGGGCAGAGTAGGAAAACAAATTTAGAATAAAGAGCACTGGGGTGAAGAGGAGAGTTTTGTCCAGTAAAATGTATCATTATGAAGCTACAGATACAATCTACATCATTAATAGTACAAGGCTATTAATAAATCACAATACATTGCATACATGCAATGCATTGACAATACTGTGCAATGTTTGATTTTCAAAAACACTGTAACAAAACATTTGTAACAGTATTTGTGCAATATAAGTGTTTAATTTTTATTTTGTTACATAACCTTACATTTTTACTTTTTAATATATGTGTATTTTATTTTCTTGGAAGCTGCTGTAACACTGCAAATTTATAAAATGCATTATTATGGAGTGAGTACCCCCTTTTCACTCTTTTGGTAAGGTCTTCTATACGATTCTGTAAGACTCATCGCCACTCCATCCGACAGTTGGCATCGTGCTGGGTGATGATGCTTGCATGAAGCTGCTCGACCATGCAAACCCAAGAGTCAGCAGAGCGCTGGTGACTTTTTTGCATTGTGAACTTTGAGACCCTGCTCTGTAACTTCCTTGGCTCAGTTACTATGGTTCCTAAACACTTTTGTTTTCCAAGAATATAACTCAAAGTTGATTGAAGAATACACAGGGGAGGAAATGTAATGAATTGGCTTGTAAGTGCTTTAGAACGATTCACTCTTTTCACAAATGTTTGTGCAGGTACTTCACTGTATACATCACCGAGGCAAAGGTGTGAAATCACTGACTACCATATAGTGTACACCAAGATAAAACCTTTCATCACCTACCCATTATGATGACTTAATTTTTTTAGGTTTAAGAGCCCAAACATATTAGATATAATGGAGCTGTTTCCCCATTGTATGCTTTTACCATTTTTTTATTCCTCTGTGATAAGTTCCCATTAAAAAGTAAGAGTATGTTTTACTTTCATCTAGCCAAAGTGGAATAAGGCTACCAAATGTGTTGAAAGGGATCAAAGTTAATGCTCTAAAAGGGACATTTCTTTCCTACCTAACATGGCAGACTATTTCTTTTCGAGGCATTGCTAAGCTGAAACAGGAAAATGTTTTCTTTGTATTTGCTAAACAGAAGTGCTCTGATTCAACATTCCTCCCCACATTATTGTTTCATATTTATAGTTATTAAAATAGACATTGTTTTGGAAAACTACCGAATAGGGATGCATAGTTAATTAACCCACTAAATTTATGATTACATAATGATAAGAGGTCCAACCTGTCATCTTTCCTTTCAATGTTCTCTCAGTCTAGTCACATCCAACAACCTTATCGACATGAAAACGCCTACTGCTGCCAATTCTTTATTCCCGATCGAAGAAGGGGCCCAACTATGTAACACGACCAGAGCCAGTCGTCTCTTTTCACCTACCTGAGTTTGGATCATATGAGAATTTGTATCACATAAAGAGTCACACAACAAGCCCCATTATTCCCCATCCCATTGTGCAGATGCTCTGGATCAACCATGTGAGGTAGAGGAAATGGAGCAATCATATGGAATCACTTCCAGCTTTCCCATGGACGAGCCAATCAGTGTTTGTATAGCCACGGTCATTCCTAGTAAAGCAAAATTAGAATGTCAGGTACTCAGGTGATGCAGCGAGATTCTGACCTCCCTGGTTTGGGTCTGCTACAGGTTGGCTTGGTGCCCTCTAGCATTCATAGTTGGCAGTTGGAAATGAACAGATAAAAAGAGGGATGTGGTGGTGTAGTGATCCTGGTTGCTTAGGGCACCTGCACAGAAGAGGTGGGTGTATAAGATGGGAAGGCAAGTCAAGTTTGATTGTATAGAGTCTTTGTGCCAATTCAAAGTGCTTTACATAAAAAATAGAAATATAAACATTTAAAAGCATTAAAACATTTTAAAGAAGGGATCAGTAAGATGCACACATCAAAGTTTGTGCCTTAGGCTCCACTAGGGATCCCCAGCAGCAGATCAACTATGCTAAATTTGGAAAAAAAGGTATAAAATCCAATATATAACAAAAAAGTCCTTAACAAACTAACAAAATGTGGAATACATCCATCACCATTTCTACAAACAAAAATTAAGGTTTGCTAATACAGTGATGGGCCAGGGTCAACATTAACCCAAACTATGTAACAGAGAAAGCTTTTTAAGTTTAGTTCTTAATTAGTAGGAAAACCCATGTCGCCCAATAAACCCAATATTAATCCACCCTGCAGACAGCATGAAAGTATGTTTTGGTGAGAGTTAGCATGCAATTTCCTGTGAACTGATCTCAATGTATGATGTCGGTGTGTCTCTGTGCCACCAAACCCACGTCCTCTGAGCATCGGCCTGTGTCTAGGGACTAATTAATCAGGTCGCGCTTCTTTGTGGGATTCAGGCTCAAAGGGAAAGGCAGATACAAAGAGAACACCCGGCTGTGAATTCTGAAAGACTTAATATCAGTATTATTCTTGGACTTTGAAGTTTTAGGGTTATAGCAAGTGGGTTTAGAGATGAGGAGACATTTTACGTGCAATGTTTTGAACAATCATGAATTGTTACTGAATATTACAGTTGTGTGTTAGTTATAGTGCTTGGTTGTATGACCGGGGAGGGGTTAGGTTGTAAATAAAATTTTGATGACAAATTTGTACATTTTCAAAGTATATTCAGAGTGTATGTCTCTACTATCCTGTGATTATGGCCTTGGAAAACAAGATATACAACCTGTACGGAAGGTCAGAGGTGGGCTTGTTGATCTATCAGCATACCACTGCCCGGGAGTAACAAAGATTATAAAAAAGTAGAGTACCAAGAATTGATCCCTGTGGAATTTAATTTTAACCCCACTAATAGCAGAATGATTCTTACCAAGAGCAACAGAGTAAAATCTTTTAGAGATATAGGATACGAGTCTGGCAAGGGCAGTGCTAGGAATGCCAATAGCTGAAAGGTGGGAGATAAGTATGTCGTGATTAATGGTGTCAAATACGGCATTTAAATCTAAGAGTAGTGGAATATTGATAGCACTGGAATCAGGCGACAGGAGAAGGTCATTTAGCACCTTGAAAAAGGCTGTCCCCTCACTATGCATTGTGCAAAAACTGGATTAAAAGGCTTTAAAAGACCATTGGTTTTTAAAAATGACTGCACTTGGGAAGCTTCGACCCTTTCTAACAGCTTGGTTAAAAAGGTTAGATTAGAAATTCAACGATAGTTTCTGATGGCTGCATCCAGACCTGGTTTCTCGAGAATGGGAGTGATAGCAGACGCTTTAAGAGCAGTAGGGACATAACCAGAAGAGAGAGATGAGTTAATAAAATGACAGATAGGGCCAGAGATAAATGAAGGACATTTTAAGAGGTGAGGTGGGGGCAGGCTCAAGCTGACAGGTAGATGCATTTGATTGACAATTAACTTAAAAAATAAGTGTAGGTTCAATAGAAGAAAAAAAAACAGGTTTGACAGCTGGATTTGGAGGGATGTGACTATCGTCACAGTGCAAGCAGGAGTAGCAGGGTAGGAATGTGAGAAATATCATTTACTGTAGAAGTACCATTTTCAGTACCATTAATGGTATTATAGATAGTAACCAGGCAGCATTTAAATCACCTCTGTATCTTTGCACCATGGACTCAAATTTCACGAACTGCGGTGTGCAGCCAGGTTAATTGGAGACACTAAATTGTCCTGTAGGTTTCTAACCACTAGGATGCATAAACCAGTGTATTGTAGTACTGGTACCAAGCCCGGATAAATAGGGAGAGTTGTCAGGAAGGCCATGTGTGGTCAGGAAGGGCATCCAGGGCCAGCCGTAGCCTAGTGGTTAAGGTACAGGTCTAGTAATCTGGTTCAAGCCCGACCACTACAAGGTTGCTGATGCTGGGTCCTTGAGCAAGGCTTTAAACTTCAATTGCTCAGACTGCATTCGTACTATAATTTGCTTTGGATAAAAGCGTCTGCTAAATGCTTAAAATGTAAATGTGAAAACTATGCCAAATGAATAACACAGATCACAATCCACAGTGGCAACTCCTAATGGGAGAAGCAGTAAGAAGACTAGGCCACTGTAAAAATGACATGGTTTATGTTTTTAGTTTGAATTCATGACGTAAGGTACAATTTTGGAAACTTTCAGAGCAGTACAGCTTGTCCCAACCTGATCTCTCATTTAAAATAGTATAAACCGTCACCGTACGCCAAAGCTTTGACTTTCAGTTTCTGCCCTGTTTCTCACCCCATGGATCAGGGGTATGTTTAATAAAGCGGCGGAGAGCAGGCTTACTCCTCCACTAATGAGACATGGACAGCTGGTGCTAGGTGCACCATATTGAGTTTATTGATTGGCCCAACAAAGATGCGTGTGGCACATGATGCCTTTGACTGGGCCATGCCATGCTGAGATAAACCGGTTGAAGTGACTGTGATAAAACACATCCAGTCTTTTATTTGGCACATGGCTGCATTCGGAGGCCGTGGGGCAATCTTCAATGACATATACAGCAAGGTCAGGAGAAAAAAAACACTTCCCATTGTGGCCAAATCTGCAGGATAAGGTTGGTGAGCTAGTGACAGTTTTTGGGAGGGGTGTAGCAAAAGGATGAGAACGATGACAGTCGATTAGACTTCGTAGGATATTTCCAACAGCAGGTTTCTGAAACAGAACTCGTTCCTGGTGTCTGTGGCAGACGTCACATAGCAGGGGAGAGCGAGCAGGAAACACTGGGACGCTGGGCTTTTCATCAGTGTGCCTTTTAATTTGCCAGTAAAAGAAGCTTTGTTGTTCAGTGACAGACTTTTTTTCTTTCCTCCCACACAGATCCACCTAACTCATGCTGAATTTTAAAGCTGACATTAAAGGTACAGCAGGCATCATTTGGGAATTGATGGATTTAAGCAAGCCCCAAGCATTAACTTGAAGCATGAACCATCGGATGCAAGCTTCTAGGGTGTTAGAAACCCTGTGTATAGCTTTTCATAAATGTTCATTTATTTTTGCCTTTGATTTAATAAAATAGTTTAGCCTTATCAGATAATCTTATACTATTTTATCTACTGCTGCATCCTGAGTCAACATGTTTGTTTTTACAGAGAAACACAGGTCATGGCTGAAGTGCTCTTGAGCAAGACACCCAAACCCTTACTGCTCCCTGGGCGCCATGGCTAGGGCTGCTTACCTCTCCAGCCACTGCCCCCTAGTTTTCACTGGTGTGTGTATATATGTGTTTCACGGCACGGAGATTGGGTTAAAATGCAAAGAACAAATTCCACAGCACACGAGCGTTCTAATTCTATCGGCATAAATACCTTTGTCTAGGGTTTTGTCAACACCTATTTTAAATAGATGAGTGAATTATTTATGCATTTACTCCCATTTTCTTCCAATTTACCAGATCTGTCTGTCTGCCTGCCTGCCTACCTAGCAGCAAGAGTAGCTAGAGGAAGACACAACCTGTTCTCTAAAGATGATACTTAGTTGAAGTGAAGGCTCAGAGGTTAAGGTACTAGGCGGGTAATCCGAAGGTCGATGGTTCAAGCCTCAGGAAAAAAACGTCTACTAAATACTGAAAAAGAAACAATGTGACGCATGATTAGCAACAATAAAAAAGATTTCTGAACAATATATATGACCAACTCAACAAAATCCCAAACCATGACCACACATAACCAGCATAGAACAATGAACAATGAACAACATATCAAAACAACTACCACATGAGCCCCAGCCTCTTCCTGAAATGTCTTGAGCATTATCCTACAAGGAGGTTCAGTTGCGCTGGCTTTGGCTTAATGATACACACAGACCATCCCAACCTTGTGTTTTCAGAGACAGAAGGATGACTCGAGCATTTAAACGAGTAGATACTGAAGATACTACGGACCTCAGCATTGGTTACAACTTTTTATTGTAGAATACGTAACAGCAATAGGAAGTTGGTTAATGAGATGTCATCAGAGTCACACATTTCACATTCAAAGCTTAAAAACCTATTTAAGTCATGCTCACTGAAGCAGTAAATTAAAGCTGCATTTACATTACTTCTTCAGTGCAGGTGTGTGATGTGTGTCGAAACAAGCAATAGAACAAAAAAGGGACACGAGACCAAATGCTCTGAATTAAACCAGTATTAATTCAAAAGCCATGATTTTTTATGTTAAACACTGACCTTTGAGGACATCTCATTCCAAAAGCAAACGCATTAATATGAAGTTAGTATTCGTTGTGGCTGAAACAGCCTCACAATGCTGGAGTGTCCACAAGATTTTCAATGACGACTTAGTCAACAGTTCTCTCCAAAGACAATTTAGATAGTAAGTTACTAATTTGTATGTCTTTTTGAAAGTTTGACTCTAACTTATGTTCATGTTAAGCATTATGATAACAATGTCCAGAACCGGCATCAAGGTCTTTCTGTCTGTCTGTTCATCTGTCCCCAAAATAATTTCAGTGGAGAATTTTGAACAAACTTTAAGACATATTAGCAGAAAAAGACACATTTTCAAATAACACCTGAAACACCTGAATCACCTTGTATCTATTAGACCAAATAATGTTGTGTGAAGGAATGACAATGTTACAAAGTGATGCTTTGAAAGGCTTTAACACCCTTTTTTATAGATCAGAGGTTGCAGACCGGTAGCGGTCTGTAGGCTATTTTTTTGCCAGACCATAATATGAATGAATAATTAAGTGTTAATAATGAATCATTTTCACTGTTCCAACCATTTGTGTTTCAGATCATTGTCTCATTGTCACTCTGTCACAAAAAGCTAATTTCACATAGTTTGCAATCATTGTGTGTGTGTGTGTGTGTGTGTGTGTGTGTGTGTGTGTGAGAGAGAGAGAGAGAGAGAGAGAGAGAGAGAGAGAGAGAGACAGAGATATATTATTCTGGATTTGCTAAGTGCTGCATGTTTTACACTCCTTGACATTATATAAAATATGAATGTAGGCCATAAACTAGGTAACTGTAATTAATTAGCTTTACCAGGCTTACCTTGAGAGATTTTAAATAGGCATCCAATTTGGGTTTGTTAATGTAGCAACACACATGCTCGCCCCCCAAGGCCCTGTTACATACCCAGTAATGAATATGATTAGTTCTTAATTGTGGAAATTAGTGATGTCACCATCAAGTTTATGTACTAAATGGATTTTTTTTCTACTTTTAGGTAATTATTCACCGTTAATTAAATTAGCTCATCGGTTTTCCTTTGAGTATATGAAATTCCCAGACATGGAGCGAGAATGATGAATCCAGTGAGCAGCACAAGCAGTTTGATTGCTGACAAGAGCACATCAAAACAGTTATTTAAGTGGGACCTGATCATGAGAGCTACAATTGTATTCAGCCGTTATGAAATGTACACAATCACGCCAGGCTGTAGAGGGTGTGAGTTTTGATTTCTTTTGTTTTCGGATGGCAGCATGGCAAATAGGAGTTCTTTGTCAGACCTGTGGTTTGATTCAGTTAAATGGAAATCACAAAGAATGTTTGTAGGGTGCTTGTTGCAGTCTGATCCTGAGCCTGAAATGCTGTGATTTTCTCTTCATTTATTTTCAGTCTGATTCGCGGTTCATTTCAGCTGTGGTGCGGCTTAACAATACGAAGCTGATGAAAAGCTTCATGTGAATAAAGAAAGCTAACCAATCACCGGTATTTGTCTCAGGTTAACATCTGCAACAACAAGATTATGTTCATACCATCATAGATTAAATTTAAGTTGATTTATAGGCAGTACTCTCTCCCTGCTACTCAGGAAATAAGGTCCATCTCAAAGGCCTCAAAGGTCATCACACCGCACAGTCAATTTGGATACTTTGCCACTCTCTTTATTTAGCTCCTTCTAATTAGCTGAAATTCCAAGTATAAAACTTAATGCGCACAGACGGAAATATAGAAAATAAATGCCCATACTTGTGCAAAATCTATTTAAAACTTATTAGAAATGGGAAATATTAAATATATTGACAATTATGTTTGGCCCATACAAATATGTACATAATTTTGGGATGGGTATTTTATACATAAGCATACTTTTACATACGTTTTACATACATTATATTAATATAATAGAAATAAAACTTTATAGCTATATACAGTGTGTCAAAAATTGGCCATATAAAAATTACATTTCAGTGTGGGCATAACTATCTTTAAATTATGGAGGCAAATGTAGCCAAACAATTTGCAATCCTTTCTGCAGAATTCAAACTCCATTCAAAGTCTATTTCATACAGGCTGCAAAAGAGTATAATAAAGGACAATAAGCTTTCATTTCTACTGCAAATTATATCACTTAAAAACTAAAATGCCTTCAAGCATCGAACAGCATGAAAGTTTTAGCAAAGACTAGCTGGGGAGCAGACCTCAACACATTCATAGAACTGTAATCAGATCACGTCTGGATTATGGATATATGGTGGTGCTTGGAAATCATAAATAAATACTTGAACACATTTAACCACCAAGGACTCAGACTAAGCCTGGGAGCATTAAGAAATTCACCCATGCAAAGTTTATACACTGAAACTAAAAGCAAGCAAAATAAAAAAAAAGCCCAGCATACTCCACATATTTGAAATAATAACTGAAAGTCACACAAGGCTGGAAATCTCACTAGGCTGTCCAGTTGCTAAAGGAAAAAATGATGGGACGGCAAAATAAACAGTTTATTAGCATGTGGGGGATCTCCTTGTGTACCTCAAAAGAGCAAAGGTCAACATATAGACACTATAAATTCAGTCGCTGAGGATATATACCTTCATTATGAGTACATCACTGTGATATGTCAGGGGCATATTTCTAAATATTACTATTTTATATAACAAATGATATGATTAGTATAACCATTAAAAAGAAAGGTTTGTACAAACTTGTTAGTGAATTCAATTGCCTGATTGCATCATGCTTCCTCTCCACTGTTGCCGACCCCAGCTCTGATTGAGAAGAATGGAGCTAACTCGCTCCCCCTCAGACACGTGTTGCCAAAGCTAGGTGAGAGACACACCCTAAACAACATACTCTTTACTCCACCTTTGTGGAGGCACCATTAATCAGTTGTCACAGTTCCTGGTTGGGTCATTTATGATGAATTCCTTATTTAGCTTTTCCCCCCACGCCATATAAACAACAGACCATTAGGTGTTCAGCCCAGACAGGTGACATGAAATTTGTTATAAGGTTTTGAGATTCCAACTCTGATGTGCAGAGTGCTAAGTCTGCACCCCCTGAAAAACATTAAAATGAAAAGTTAAAGATAAATTAGTCACTCACATAGTTGTGCTATTAAAATGATTTCATATTATTGTTGTTAAAAATATGATAATAAGAAGAAAACTTTGTATTCAATAATTAAAGAAACCCAGAATTTCACAAGACGCTGTTTTCCTATAACAGTACAAACAGAACTCACGTCATCATCAAACAACCCTTGCTCTCACTTCCTCAATTCCCCATCATGAGCACAATGTTTTCATTTTTACAATTAAACCAAACGGTTAAGATTGACTATAAGTAAAATTGAACATAAAAGTGTTATAATGAGAAAATAATCTGGCTTGAGGAGTAACAGCACTTGATAAGTTTAACACTCTAGCAGAATTTTACATCATCTGTGGCCATAACTTCTTGGATTTATTCCCTCCCATGGTACTCTTTCCGTATGTTGCTGTGCATTTTAATTAGCGAGTGGTCTGGACTTCTCTCACAGCTTGCCCAGTCATCAGTTGGAAAGCTGTGATACAGGCTTGTTTGGCATTCAAACACTATTTCAGAATCCAAAAGCTTTTCTAACATTCAGTCATCTGGTGTGTAGCTCAGAGAAAAAAAACTCTTTTAAATGTATCTAAAAGTTATTTTTTATGTAAACCCTGATCACTGGGCACTTAGCAGACCTACCACCCTGGCCTGATAATCAGTTCATCACAAGGCACCACACAAAGTCTTCATGGACAGTGAATGAGATCAGAGCCATGTCCCCTGGACCCTTGTTACTGCACCCCTTTGCCTTTTCCTCATGCTGTTCTGCCGCAAATGTTTCCAATGATCTACATGATCAAATATTTTTCCACACTTCATCATCATAGTGTGCATTCAACCAGTCTGCAAACCCTAACGGGGACGACTCTGGTTTTAATATTAGTAATTAATAGCAAAGTCATATGAAGTCACTAAAGGGTATCTAAAACTAAGACTAAAATAAAATTTATTAGGAACCTGATAGAAAAATCCAATTTTATATCCAGCTACTATTAATCCAAGTCAGATATGAATCATAATTAAAGATGTAATCACATTTTTCACTCATTAGTACAACTACATGTGGGTAAAAGATGGCATTAACTCCTACACCATTGTTCCACAGTGTCATTTGAAAGAAGTATAGTTTTTAGAACTAATCCAACCCATTAACACAACCCATCTTTGTTTGCAAAGATTGAGACTTTGATTTATACTTATTAAGAAATATTAAATAATAATATAAAGACATATTAAAATTAATATATAGAAAGATACACTAGGATGCACAAACCAGCACAAGCGGAATCAATAATGTGGACCACAATCTGTGGTGGAGTAGTGGGAATTTCTGCTATCACACCAGCACAGAGAGTCTGAACTTTTTTGTTTGAAATCAAATATACTGTTGATGTCTGCCTAGGTTGTTTTCAATCAGTTGCCAAGATAGCAATACGCCAGAAATTCACCTGAAAAATACCACCACACCAGTCGGCGTAGATATTTTCACAGGCACCATTGCTATTTAAACGCTGCAGATGGAAGGCATGACGATAAACTGCTGACGAAGTGTAATATAACAATGAGCATCATGACGTGCCTTGCACAGGGTGTAAGATAGGGCCATGTGTGTTGGAGCAAATGTGGTAACTGCTTACACCGATAAACAGATAATGTGACTAAAGTTATTTATTATACATTCTGACATTTGCAATGTGAATATAAATAAGTGAACGTTTATATCTGAACGGAAACCCCTTTGTGATGTTCAGTCACTTGTTTGTTAGCTTATTCCAGACTCTTTGTATCAAGGAAAAAGCTTCTTTGTCGCTGTGTGTGTACCTACATGATTTATGAGCCATCTGCTGTGTCTGATGTTCCCGACACCCCAGACAGGATGTGTCCGGCTGGCATACTGTGTCACAACATGTGGGTACCGCTTAGCCATGCTGAGGGCTTCTGTAATTAAATTAAAGATCTTACCAGTACTGGCAGCTGACAAAGCTAACTGATATTAAAATCAAATTAAAGTCTTTAAATATTTCTTTTAGTGAACTTCAGAGATCAGGAGAGGAGAAAGTAAAGCAGTTGGGCTATCTGATGTGCCAGAACTCTTTTGTGAGAAGCTAGTGACCTTAAAAGAGATACCAAGGCATATCCTACATGGGCTTTTTTAAATGCTTTAATTATTTTGTTTTATTTTGCACTCTAGCTGTGAAGAACCATTTCCATTAATGCTGACAGCAAAACTTTGATTAACACTGAGCTATGTTTAATATCCTTATTCAGTAATCGACTTTCTACACTCATGAATAAAATGTATATTTGTAATTTCTTCCTCTTCACTACTTGGGTGCACTGAATACAAGGTAAATCTATTAGGATTTAAATATTAGGGAGGCATATGGTCACAGTGCAAAATCTGTGTGATCAACCCTCAAATTTATCTAAACAGTGTATAGATAATAAATAAATGAACAAGTTAATTCACAAGTTATTGAACAAGGGATCCTTAAAAAGTTTCCACACTTAATTTCTTTTGATACCACTGTGATCTTTTATAAAGGAGATATTATAGACAGACCTCTCACAGCAACACTTGAAATTTGAAATGTGGAGTTGATATGAGTATGCAGTATTCAGTATTCAGTTTTTTTGATACTGCAGACTCACATTAATTTAAACGTTAATAAAAGTTAATAAATGTCCTGGTGAGTTGTTTATGTTTATCTGAAGATGAATTTCTTACATATATTGGATGTAATTATGTAGTCATATGTTGTTTATAAATTTGGTAATACGTGAATCATAATTAAGGTCCTGCTAAATTTACAGATCACAGATTTCATGGATTTTTATAGAAAACTGCCACATTTCCTGGCTGTCATTAAATTACACTCAAAAAGTGAATGATATAATTAATGGAATCTGCAATACACATCACAGCCTAACTTAATGATTGCATGTAAGCATAGAACAGCCAGTCAACAGGATAGGAAACATTCTAGCAGACGAGGTTGGGTTGATGTATATTCTTGTTTATGCACTGAAACAAAGGAATTCTGGGAAAAATAACCTGGAGTGACTGTAACAGATTCCATCAGACCATCTGCATTTCTGTTTTTATCTTAAGAATGGCTTGTGTGGTAACATTTTACTTTTGCCCTAATCCCTTTACCCATGAAAAATGTTTCTTGTTCACTGTTTCTTGAATTTGTTTACTTTTTGTTCAGGATTTTTAGTTTTCCATAATGAAAATAAGTTCTAACCATGGTGAACCTACAGTATATCTATAATCTTTTTGTGAGAGTATCAGTGCAAGTGTTGTTTAAAGGCTCAATAATTTGGCCCGGGGGAGCACCATTTGGGTTGCCAAAGACAGCTAGGAACATCTGCATGCTTCAAGCATGTGCATCTTGGTCGTGGTCTTTAACATATGGCTTGTGTGAAAACAGGCTGTTGATTGATGGGCCCACCTGTGTATTGTAATAAAGTATTGTGACTGTGAACAACAGTTCATCTGCATGAACTAGTCCAGAAGAAATATAATAACATACACGAAAATATGAGGCTCTTTTTGAGGAGTCTTTGTGGCTAAATTTGACTTCAGCCCAAAATAGTGGAAACATTGCACTTATATAAAATAGTATAGTTCATTATCAATTTCTCTAGTAATACACAGAACAATTAATAAAGAATAAATAGTATCTACTTAAAATCCTTTAAGTAGCTAGCATTACGCGCCTGTGCTAATCGGGGAGATGCTACTTAGTTTTACATTTCAACATTTGCAAACCCTGATATCTGTTTGCAAAATAGATGTACTGTATAACTATTGTAGTATTGTACTACAGTTTGCATTCTCAGTTTGGGAATTTCTATTGAAATAGTTTTAACTAAATGTATTAACTCATAATAATAGAATTATTAAAGTTAAAAAAACATACAAATATACATATTTAATACAATGGACTCCAATTTACAATAGTTTACTAACATTGGCTCAGGTGGCAGCATTTGTGGTGCAGAGTTTGAGTTACCAAATGTTAACTCTCTAAAAATACTAGTATGTAATCTTTTTAATTTTTATTTTGTCTGCTGCAGACATTGCCAATTATGCCTTCTAGGAGGCACCCAGCAAAGTTGTGTTTCTCAGTGAGTACAGAATCTCAGCATTGGGGTGCTAGATTGTCCCACGGTGCATTTTATTGCTGTGTGTAGATGCCAATTGTTTGATGTTGAACAAAATTTCATCTACCTACATGTAAGTGTTTGTGTTCAGACCTGGTACATGCTTTTTGTAGCAACACACTCCTTATGTTATAAAGGTAGATGAGTCAGAGAGGGGTGTGATGTGGGATCAGACCACTCGTCACTTCCGCCTGTCCGGATGACGTACTATTGCTGAAGAGGGATTTTTTATTCTCTGTAGCTGCTCTACTGTTCAGGGTTATTGCTGATTCAATATTTATGAACTGTGTACAGCGAGAGTCAAAAGGAAAGATGGTTGCAAGGCCTCTCTTCAATCGCAACACCTACTGAATTCTTTTTCTAGTATCTGCATAAGCTCTCGCACTGATCCAACACACACTCTGAGGCGATGAACTTTGACAAGGTTACACAAAGTTTAGCTGTAGGGAACAACCGAGCAATGAAACGTCTACATCTGGTCTCATGTCCCAGTGTATGTATGATCGTATCTGAGTGGGATGGGACAAATGAGTTGGGACGAATGGGTTTTTAGGGTTATCAGGGTCAACGCAATCCCCTCCAGAGCTGAGCCTGTGCTCAATCCCATCAGCCTTTTGAAACTTGATTGTTTGAACTCTGTCTGTAGAAAGTGAGAAGGGACACATAGTCCACCAAAAGAATTCTCATTCTTGAATCGTTTCTTTTCGGATATCTGTATCTATTGTGTTCTTTAGAGAACCGATGCGCATTTCCTCTAGTTTCCACCAGCCCGACGGCGGCATCACTGGTGGGCGCAAATAGACACTTTGCTCAGCACTCGGCTTGAGCAGTGAAACACTAAAGTTACAGAACACATACATCCATTTATGTGAAATAACTATAAAGCATTTACTAGACACACATGTATCTGTTTTTATCTGGATTCACTTCATGTGTGTTTACGCAGCTCTGGGTTTAGAATCTCCTCTGTACTCTTGAAATTAAAAGCACAATAATCAAGTTACCCTTTCTGTTTCATGTTCATTCTGTCTGGGTCACTTTTACCTCCTATTATAACACTTTTAAAAGATCAGCTATTCAAATTTAATTAGGTGAAACTTTAAAAGATAGTGCAGCACAAACACCATGGAAAACAGTATAACAGAGGTGTTGCTGCTTCTCGTAAAAGCAGAGAAACCTCTACAGCTTTGACATGCCCACATTTGACATCATGGTTTGCACTTAAAAACAAAGTATTCTGCCGTTCTGCTAGATTTTTCGATGGAAACTGGTTCAAAATTATGATTGCGAACCAGAAAGCTCTGCTTATGGCATAAAAAAGCCCCACTGCACCTTGGGGTGGAAAATGACCTCAAGTCTTGAATGCGCGTTCCTAAATTTATTATTTATCTCGGCTCACTTCGATAGCCATCACGTAGACCGGTCTTCGACATGGTATCGACCCATCTCTGCAAACAGGATGGCTTCTCGTGCTACACCAGAAGCATGAAGAAGTAGAGAGCTTCCCTGTCAACTCTGGTTTTCTCATCAAAGGAGTGTAGAGCCTTAACTCGGGCTGAAAGCTGGTTAACGCTGTCTTTTTGTTGCCCTCTAACAAGATTCGAGATTTGATTAGATTACATGGTTGCCAGAGAGGAAGAGTCAATTCTACTTGTCCTGTACAATAGTGATTATAAATTGTGTAATGCAGTTTTTACATTTATATCATGAATAACGGACTGCTCCCATTAGGGGTCATCACAGCAGGTTGTGGTCTGCATTATTGATTTTGGTTTTTACACTGGATGTCCTTCCTAACAAAACACCACTTGTGCTGCGATAATCTCACACTGTTCTAAAACTGTCAGGATAATTGTAGACAATTAATTACCCTATAGGTGATTGGGTATGTATATGTGTCTGCTCTGCGATGGACCGACACCCCATCCAGTGTGTTACTGTGTGCCTTGAAAAGCTGAGATCGGCTCCAGCACCCTCCTTTTGTGCCCGACCCGGATCGGATAAGCCATTAATAAATTGAGTATGCGATTTTGGACACAGCCTTATTTTTTGCACAGAATGGGGCCAAATTATGCCTGCTAAAGGCACAGGAAGGGGCATTGGTATTTATTTAGTTGTAGACCGAAAATAAGTGTTCTCAAAGCTTATTTAAAGGCAGATTTCTTTTGTAAGTTAATTAGATGCCATTTCTTTGTCAGTGCTGCTCATGCAGGACTAAACTCATTTCAGGGCAAAGGAAACAAATCTCTCTTTCAAATGCCACAAGCACAGCAGGAATGAACCTTCACCATCACAGAACTCCAAACTATAATTACTAATAAATCTGGAACGAGCGCTGGTCCTATTACACACACACACACACACACACACACACACACACACACACACACACACCTACACACACACACACACACACACACACACACACACACACACACACACACACACACACACACACACACACACAC
>JAYDZG010000029.1:27683034-27693973 GCA_034509265.1 Microcambeva bendego
CAAAATTGATTTTCTTTCTAAAATTAGAGCGTGCGGCTTATACTCAGGTGCGGTTTATAGCCCGGAATTTACGGTATGTACATAAGTGTATGTGAAAAACAGGTTTTTCCTTAACAAAATTTAAAAATATGGTCAGACAAATGACCAACAAACAAATTTCTTTTAGAAATTTGAACACAATGTTTACAATTAAAAAATGCTAAAGGAAAAACTTGAGTCTGATTGGATAGGAAAAACTGGCATCATGGATTCATATTAATATCTAACAATTAATACACAAGGGGTTGCTGTGAAGTTATCAAAATGAAATGAAAACATTGTCGAACATTTTGCCACCGTTGAAGTTAGAGCAGTGGGTTTAAAATCTTCATTTTCTCAACAGCAAGTGCTTTTAGGAACTTGAATAATAGTAGATCTTTCCTCAGATAACTGAAACAATACTTTCTGTCTAAAGACTTTTGAAATATGGAGCATCATGCCTCGGCTAGTTCTGTATCACAAAAAAACCCTCCCATCTGGCCAAGTGGGAGAGGAACACTCATGTCAATTCTTTTTAAAAAATAGGCTGTGCAGTGTATTGATCGATCACTAATCTTTGTCAATAATCCTTGCTCTTTGGATTGTCTGAAACCTTTTCTGAAAAAGCGTTCCCTCAGTGAAATCTAAAAGACAAACAAACAAAAAAACATTTGATTTTTGACTGTGCTTGTCTTTTTGTGAATCCTTTCGGCTGCTCTCATTAGGGGTCGCCACAGTGGATTATTACAGTCTGCATTATTGATTTGGCTTAATTTTCTTAGACCGGAGGGTCTTTCTGACACAGCCCAACACAAGTCAACTTGATAGCATCTATTTGGATGATCTATTTGAGCTCTATTTGTATTATCTTAGAGCAAATTTCCATTTTAAAAGCTGGATTTTTACATTGGATACAGTCCTTAATTTATTTTCTGTCAGAGGCTTATTGTTGGCATAAACTTAAAAAAGATGAATCCGATAACATATAATCTGACCCTGTCTGTGAAAAATGTCTCAATGGCGTAATGGTTCAGAACATGCCCTTGACTTTAAAAAATTGGCTTATTGTCCAAAAGGATATTCATATTCATATTCAGATCATATTATGGCCAAATTCGCCCTAGGAGGGTTAACCTTTGCATTATTTGTGTTCTTAATACTCTCATAACACTTAGTGTAAAATCTTACTGCTATATGTACAACAGTCTACACAGTGCCATTTCAAGATATCAATGATTAAAATCCCCTGTGATGAAACACAGGGCCTCTGGGCAGTGTAATAGCTCAAATATACAGTCAGCTTTTGTGGATGCTGCATCCTAACAGTACTATATCGAGGAATATAAGCAATATAAAATAAAATGCTCTTAAATTCTTCAGGAATTTCTTCAGGTGGTCTAAAACCCACAAATAAAAGCTAAATATCAAGTGTTTTCTCCAACACTGGCACCTAACTAAAAACTTGCTGGAGTTTTCGTTCCTGTCCAGCTGAATCGAGGACAAGCCATCCAGGGAACCCAGAGCATATGGCTGCTCACACTGGAGCCAAGATTCGGTGAAAACCAGCAGACATGATTCACTGTATTCATGCTGAAATCTGGCAGAGACTAAGAGTTCTAACATTTTATTCTTCAATGAGCGGACATTATTAAAAACCAATGAAGGAAAAGGAGGTCTGTCGGATCTTCTTTTCTTCTTCCTCATGCATTTCCTTGGCTCTGTCACTCGCAGCTACTCGGGCAGGTCTTGGGGGGCACAACAGTAGAAGCACATCACTTGTATTTAAAAACAGATGCCAGCTTTCTGTCTGTGTGCATCAAAATACAGACACATGATGTCAGAAGTCCAAAAACTTCTAAGGCAAGTTATCATTCTATTATACGGTACAAGCTCATCACAGAGTACTGCTACTCAGTCACAGCGCATTAACTTATTTACATACTGTATATGTTACTAAGGCCCTACCTAATTCCCTGCCTTGAAAATAGTGTCACAGTTTGTTTAATGAGCTGTTTCCTGTGTGATATGCAATTTGCTATGTTTATAAATTGAAAGTTTGATGATCACATGTGGAGAGAAGCACACCTTTTTGTTGATTAGGGATTTCCCAAACATTACACGTACACCAAACTTTAGCAATCAAATGGCAATTCAACCGATTTGTCAAAATGTCCAAGATGTCTTAATGTAAAGAGTCTCAGGTTACTGAGTTTTGTTAAATCAAATAATTCTGTCAGAACCCGTATTTGAGACAGCGCCTCAGACCGTTACTGAAGGTTTACATTCAAGCTGCACTGTGCATTATAGCTTCCATTGATTCTTGTTTATGAGTGTAATTTAATGCTTGCCTTGAATTGTGTCACTTTTTAAAGAATCTATGAAATATGTGTTTTTATACAGTAATATGTATTAGTGAGATGGATTAGACAGTATACATGCAAACTTTCTGCCATAAACCATATTCCTAACCCTTATGTCACAAGTATTAAATTCACATTTTCATACACTTTGTTGCTCTTGTTCCAGGGCTCGATTGGCCCCGAGGTTCATCTCAGCATGTGCTTGATTGCATCACATTTTCTGAGTGCCAAGCAGTGGGAGTTTAGAGAAAAAGTCGAGTGCGGAATCAGCAATCAAAGTGACACTGCGCTCAGTCTCCAGCAGTCAGGATCACGCCACTTTCTAAACCCGCTGTTTACCCGTGCACCTGCCGAACATGCGCATCCCCAAGGACACACCACTGTTGGAATCGCCATCCTTTTTGATACTCTAGATGGCACTGTGGAGCTTCTGGCCTTCAGGATCAATGGTGTTAAACTGCTTGTCAGTCAGGCTGGGCGACAGAGAGCTCTCCCTGTACACCTGAATGCCTCATTTCACTCCAATCCTGCTCAGATTCTGTTATCACTGCTCATCATTGTGTCTTGAACTGGGTGAAAGTTTACTTTGTAACAGCTAGAGAAGATGGAAATGCATGAATGCAGAATATTTTCAGTAAAGATAATAAAAAATATATAAATATAGATCTGTATTACTATCTATTTTGAAACATACAACTTTTTTTACTTACTGACTTATTAGACTTCTATCTCGCCAGTGCATGTTGCATCAGTTGTGTTATTCCAAACAACAATGATGATTTGGGCTTCTTGATTTGGGAGCGTTTTCCTTCAGTGGAACAATGGGGCCTCAGGTTGTGCAGGGACATCAAACAGCAGCTGGCTATGTGGAGATGTTGCAGCGGGCATCTGTCATGACTGAGAGCCCTTGTATGTGTGGTAATGACTGGGTTGTTCAACACGACAATGCTGCAGTTCACAATGCTCACCTGGTCTTAAGATTTTAAACAGGAGTGTATGTCTTACAAATAAAATATAATAAATGAACATGACACGTAAAAATACTAACATGAAACATAAATGTGTGTCTGACTTTTCCTTAGCTCTTTTGTTTCTGCTGCAGTGGTAGTGTAATGTGTGGAGCTTAAGGCTGTACATAAAAAGATGCTCACCCACTGAGCAAGACCAAATAAGTTTAATGTATAGACATTGCCTGAAATTACACAGTTGCTCATCATCTGACTATCTACCTGCCAAACAAAGCCAGACAGCAAAATGGGTCAGTGGGTAGCACAGCAAGACGTACTTAGGTTCAGTCCCAGATGAAACAGTGTGGGTCCTTTCTGTGTTTGCATGTTCTCCTCATGTCTGTGTGGGTTTCCTCCGGAGGTTTCAGTTTCCTCCAACAGTTTAAGTGAGGTGAATTGGAGATACTAAATTGTCAATGACTGTTTGACTTTGAACTTGAACTGATGAATCTTGTGGAACCAGTAACTTCCAGTCTTGTCTAAGTGGTGTGTAAAACATGAGGATAAAGTGATAAATAAATAAATAAATAAATAAATAAATGATTATAGGAGTCAAAAGGCTAAAAGAATCAGTCAACCTCAAGGTCAAATCACAAAGAGAGTCGTCAATCTACAACAGAGGTAGGCAAGACACAGCAAATACAAAATAGGGGTCGTGATCAAAGCAATCGGTTTGAAGTACTGCTGTGAATCCAGTCCTGGCTATGAATAATTCCACTATGCTGCTATACAGGATCAAGGTTTTTTTTGTTTCAGGTAGTTTGTTTTTGTAACACTCTTTCCTACCTTTCAACCGTCCCTCATACAGTTAATACTGGAGCTCTCAGATAGCCATCCTTCTGTCAATGACTATCATTTTCAGTTTGTCAGACCTTATTAGCCATGGTAAACCGACCACTCATCAGAAGGTGCCAGATCATCAGATCCATCTGTCTCCCCTCTGAGGATAAAAGCCTGGAGGGAACTCTCACATAGCAGAGCTCAGTAAAGACTCAGTGTTGATTTGCTCTTGTTGGTTTTGAGCTGGACCTGGCTTGTTATTGATCCCCCTCTGGTTTAATCAGTGGCCTTGTCACATTGTAACAAAAGGAGAGCCGAGCCAAGATGAAAGCAATTTACTCAGACGTCTGGAAGATTGCAAGCTAACATTTTTCCCCCTCAAGCATCGAATGTAAAGGTTTAGACTGTTTTAGTGTGTGCACGTGTGTGTAGCATTTTAACATTTTGGATTACCAAAAACCCTCTCAGCTGGGCTCACGTCTCTGAAAGTCTGAAAATGTCAGACGCAATTTACAATGTATGTTTTGATAAATGTGGATTCATGACAAAAATGGTAACTGGGTGATTTGTTCAAATTATCTTTTTCATCAGGCTTCAAAACACTATGACAATGAACCCACCATGCTTACTACTTAATTAATAAAAAAAGAAAATCTACATTTATTTATTTCACTACTACTTACAAAATACTGTACTAAGGACTACTAAATGGGTTGAGTGCCAATGCAGGTTTACTACAGAAGTCTGGTAAGAAAAAAAATCAAAACTCAATTCCACATCCCAAAGGAATCAAGGAGTCAAAATAACAAAACACAGCAATCAGTTCTAAGTACCGCTCAGTACAGGCTAGGTGAAACTCATAATGTAAAACCTGAAAACAGTGCAAATATTACATGAAGTGGGTGGATAGATCTGAAAACAGGTGTACAAAGCTAAACAGGTGAAAAAAACCCCATAAAACAAGGTTCAAGGTCATATTAAATACAAAAACAGGAATGCAAAGAAATGATTACCATATATTTTACATGTATATTAATTGTAAAGGGCAAAATACAACCTTACAATTCAAACCAATAAACAATAATTAAAATACACATTTTCAATCAATATTTAAAAGCTCAGATCTGTCTGTGAATAGATATTATAATTAGCTTTTTGATAGGTAAAGATTTAGGAAGTGGATATCTCTTTAATCTCACAGTTAACCCCTGAACACTCCATCATGTGGGGGAATAATTGATCGACTTTAGGCAGGTCTAGCTTCCAACTGCCGTGTGCAAATCCAATTATTTATTTGTGGGGTGCAGGTTGGTTGAATAAAGTTTCCTTGTAATAAATCAATAAATTATTTTTTTAAATGCATTTTTCCCTTTTCTGCCAATTCTTCTTCAACTGCTAGGCTTGTGATCATGTTAGAGGTTTATTCATCTAACACATGCACCTTCTAATTCACCTATACTATGGTGGATTTACACACTGAGAGTTACTCCACTTCTGTACAGGGACCCCTGGCTAATACCTAGGGTCCTTTAATAGCATTAAAGACCTCACTACATTTCTCTTTTAGAGCCCAATTTGGTCTGCTAGGGGCAAAACATGGAAATCATGTTTAATACAAATTGGTTTTCTGGGCTTTCTAATGTCGGAAAGATCATTTGGAATTAAGTATATAAATACAAATATTTAGCAAACAGTTGCAGATTGATAATGATAGCTAAATAGCTAGCTGGATTGTGAAATAAAAATGATGCACCAGACAACAATTCTTGATTTTTGGTTATTCAAAAAATAAAAAAACAAAAAAATAATTAAATACTGTACAATGTAAACTATACTAAAATAAGGCTGGCCAATTACAGGTCAATGCTCTGAGCACTGGAGCTGTCTTCTCTGAGGGGTGAACTGTTTAAAAGTAAGGCAGAGATCTGGAGGGGCCTACAAGTCACAGTGTGTCACACCCACTGTGAAAATTAGTGGAGGATTAGTGATGAGGGTGCTTCAGCAAGCCTAAAATCAAACAGAACTGCCTTGTGAAGGACAAGTTAATTAAGCCATGTAAAAGGTTATTTTGGAAAAGCTTTCTGATCTGACCATGTTTCCCAGCTCTGAGGATTGGTGTTTTACATCACAACACTGCTCTATACCACACAGTCAGATCTAACCAATGTGAAGCAGAATTTGGGCCAGGTAAACTGCCAGACCTGACCAATATTGAAAACACATGTGATCAAGAGGAGTTTGATGGTTCCAAGTCATTAGGCAACATGAAGCTGCTATAATGTATGTGTCACTGGGGACATAAAGTCAACCATTGGATAAAACATTTGTATTTGTTTGTCTTGCATTCTTTGAGGTCTTAATAACTAGTAATACTGAAACCAAAATGACTAATAATGATAGAAATATGTTATATATCACATATCATACATTTGTGCATTTTTTGAGAGAAGTTAATTTGAATTAATTTTAATTCTGGCAATGCTACTCCATGCTAAGCTAAGCTCTATTTTTCACCCACCTCCTAAAACATGCAGAAGGTGTATTGGATCATCTTTCATGTAAACACTTATGTAAAGTGAAACAAAATCATTTAAAACTATGAAATAAACAAATTACATACCAACCATGATTACTGATATTAAAGTTAAACATTTTTCAGCTGATCCGGTTTGGGGTCGTCACAACGGCTCATTCAACCAATTACTTGATTTGGCCTGATGCAATCGTCCTATTTATTTATGCTTGGCACAGATACTAAAGTCACGTTAATATGCCTCTTCCCAATGGCTGTGTCTTTATCTATTTATGACCAAAGCCTGGGATTTGAACTCCTGGAACATGAGCCTACTACTACTACTACCAGGAGTAATTTTTGCAATGCTTGTGAAAAAGGGATGGTCAAAACGAAGCAGCTGTTCTTTCACCATCTTACACACACGGATACACATATACACAGTCCTATCCAGATTCTGTTCCCAGCAATGTACAGGCACAGCCACAGATAATTACAGTGCAGTTTTACACAGGAATTACAAACTGACTGACATTTCTCACAGTAAACATACTCTGTTTCTGTGTAATACTAAGAGCAGTTAACAAATATTTTAATTACATAAGATGGTATTGTGAATATGTGGATAAAATGTAATTATCACAGTTTTTAATACAGAACAATTAACACACTCATGCAATGTATTTTTCCAGCAACACAATTTCCAGATAATGTCTCCCCTAAATCTAAAGAAGGATAAAACCATGGCCATCATCATAGAACATGGCTTGTCATTCTGTCGAGGGGGCACGACTGGGTTTAATATAAACTTGTGAAAAGATTAACCTTGTGTAATGAATAACCGTGTGTCTGTCATTAATGTATCAAAAATGTAAAACATGACATTAAAATCCACACACACACACACACACACACTTCACTGAGAAATTCCAACACTCAAAGACAGCCTTAACGGATGTGAGCTTAAACTAAAGAGCTTCTCAATTACAGCTCTGTCTTTCCAACTCTAACAGGACCAAACCGACATGCTTAAAACTAAATACTCTCGAGGATTAGACCAAACCAGCTACAGGTAACAGCATTTCCCAAGTTCACCACTATCAAAAAGTCATTGGTCAATAATAAACATAGACATTACCTTAAGACACCGATAAATACAGTATGTTTATATGAATTGCATTAGAATAATATAATGATCACAATTATATAAAACACCCAACAAAATAATAGAAGGATAATTACCACTCCCATCAATATATACAAAATAGCCCATTCCCAAAGTGGTGCTGTTCAAGGACTTCAAATCCCACCAGCTGCAAGTAGACTAACTTGAACCAAACTCTTTGTTTTAATAAGTTAACCCGGCTAACACTACAAACATTTATCTCACTTCTTAAAATCACAGTTTGGATCACAAACCAATAAATGATCATTGTGTTTGTACATTGCAGCAACTGTTACAGGTAAATATTGAAATGAGCTTTAGCCTTGTTACAGACAAGGAGTGCTTCACTTGGGAATGGAACCCAGGAATTTTCTGTATCGAGATGACCGAGCTAAGTAAGAGTGTAAAAGGTCAGGTGACCATGCCCAGTGTTGCTAGTATAGGCTTTAAACCAACCACACTGTTGGTCACAAACATAAATTACTAAATGTAATTAAATAGATTAAATAATCAATAGTTTCCTTTCTAGGAAACAGTGTGTATTCATTAATGCAGAATTTTAGTCTATACAGTGCTGTAGGGAGTGAAATAGCCAGTTCAAATGAATAAATGGCAAAAGGTTTTTCTCTGTCTCAGCCCAGAGCAACGTCTCAACTGAGCTTTGGTAAAGTTTTTAAAGTCTCTTACATAAATTCAAATCCACTTCACACACACCACAGTCCTTTTAGACCCAACCTGAGCAAAGCTGCTGATGCTTAGAAATAAAACAGACTTATTCATGACATAATTAATAATAATTAATTTCAAAATATCTCTTCCCAAGAACATTATACAAATAAGGAAGTCAGCAAAACATGGTCCTGGCTATTGATAGAATGTCCACTGTTCCATCTTCACACTGTCAACAAGCTTTCCTTCACTTCTGTAATTTATTGGATTCTATAAACTCCACACAGAAAAGGGACTCAGACCACTCCGCCTGTGGATTGAACCTGGGACCTTGTTGCTGCTACCCATGTACAAGAGACAGCTTCAAATGTAAGGAATTTAACATTCTCAAACCCTGCTTCTTTTGTTTCAGGATACATATTCAATGTATTCTATGTATTATAGTCCACTTTGTACATTTTACAGATTGAATGCATTTTAATTTGACTTTTTGGAGATCTGAAACAGTTTGTGCTCCCCTGGGTGAGGATAACAACAGAGAAAATTTTCAATTAGCTTCTTTCTTGTAACCAAAAGAGTGGCTGACTTTGAAGCTGCAAGCCTTGGTGCTTTAATATCTCTGAAAAAATATCTAATAGGGCCCAGCTAGCAGACTTCACTGGAATGTGCAATTAACATACATAATGTGTGAAGTTATGAACAACAAATACTAATGTTTAATGAATATTATTTAGGAGTAAGATATGTGTTTGAAGTGCGGTGGGTGGTTAGAAGCAAGAAGGGTCTGGTTTTGATTCCCCAGCTCGGCGGCCAGTGTCCTTTTGTGACAGGGATTCTTGCTATGACTGCCACGATCCCACCACATTAGGAAAAGGCTAAAATATTGATAAGAATATGACTAGAAAGAAGTAATATTAATTGCATCCCATAAATAAATAAAAAAAACCTCGCTCCCCTCCAACATGTGTGCAGTAGCCGAGATCATCTTTCAACCTGCAAAAAAGCGAATTCATCTGTGGATCATGTTTGCACACGGAGACTCACACACTGATCCCATTATCCATGGATGAGCCGACAGAGATCGTAATTGCATCAGTTATGAGGATTACCTTCCGGCATCCACCCTATGAATGAGCCAGTCGTTGTTCGTGTAGGCACCCAGCATGCCAGTAGCATAGTTAACAAGTTCGAGGCAGTTATTGCTGTCTTTTTACAGCTGTGCCACCTTAGCGGCCGAAAAACTGCATCTTTTGTTCACCACGGGAGGATTAATTCTCTAAGTATGAATAAAAGGATTGGCGAGTTTGAGGACTGTAGTATAATCCGATTAATTAGACATTTTTATTGTTTCTGCTAGACTGCTATTTGTCAGGATTATCCACCTATAGTTTATTTTATAATTTAATTAACTTGAACATGTATTTTCACAATGAATGAATGAAATATGTGAAATGCCATTCATTCTTACTTAGCTCCTGGTTGCTGTACCACCAAACTGTTAAATGCAATCTAAAAATGTACAACCTCCAGTCCAGACTGAATAATGCATGTTTTTCTCTGCTAGTATTTTCCTTTGATTCTTGTCTGACTGACTCATGATAACATGGTAGAATCCTTGCTGTGCAATATCATCATAAACATGTTTTTGCATTATATATCTGTCATAACAAACCATTAAAATCTTGTCAAAACCATTAATCTGTACCTGGAAATAAAAACCATATTTACAGGCTACTCAGGAACATACGTACTAGTGTTGACGAGTTCTAGGAAGCTTGTAGAATATAATGGTTCAAAAAATATGTATAATGCATTCTCTACTATAGAAATTCCTATAAATGGCCATGATGACATGATTTGATGGCAGTTAATAAAATAGAACAAAATCAACACAGTATCACTGTATTTGTAAGCTGTGTTTCAAATATTTAATATAAACAACAAATATTTAATGTATTAGCCTATTTACTTAATTGATTCAGGTGATACATTGGCAATAGGTTGCACTGTCGCCTCACAGAAAGGTCCTGGGTTCAAATCCCAGGTGGGGTGGTCCGGGTCCTTTCTCTGTGGAGTTTGCATGTTCCCCATGTTTGCATTGGTTTACTCCCACAGTCCAAAAACATGCAAGTGAGGTGATTTGGAGATACAAAACTGTCCTGACTGTGTTTAATATAAACTTGCAAACTTATGAAACATGGATGTAACCAAAAGTGTAAATCATGATGTTAAAATCCCAATAAATGAAATTACAAACAATCTTGATTTTTGCAATTGCAATTTCTTATTTTGATTCCATAAAATGCTAACGCAGGGGTTAAATTTAGACAAGTACATGATCAAGTTACATTATTATGAACATCAACGTTTGCAGCACCGGCAGCAGCTAGATGGGCCGTAAGTGAATCACGTGAATTTGGAGCCATGC
>JAYDZG010000029.1:27694073-27706429 GCA_034509265.1 Microcambeva bendego
ATTATGAACATCAACGTTTGCAGCACCGGCAGCAGCTAGATGGGCCGTAAGTGAATCACGTGAATTTGGAGCCATGCTGACTGCAGTCCATCCACTGGAGGCTGCATGAGGGAGGATTTATAGAGCAAACAGGACCATTGAGGTGCTCCCACAGATGCTCAATTTTGGTCAAGTGTGGGGAGTTAGTGGTCAGGATGCCATCCAGCCCAGAGAAGAGACTCAGCATGTATGGCAAAGTAGAAATAGGTTGTAATAATACAACTCAACATGGTGTGCTAGTGCTAATGGCTTGGGTCATTTTGATGCCATCAATAATGCTATTTTCCGGGTCATTTTTGTCTTTTTATGAGATGTCCATTTCTCAATTGTTTGTCAGGTTAAATTGAAAAACTCACACAGACATAATTGTGTGGGGTTGTTGTGGTTAAAGCCTTGCAATAGATTGGCACCCGGTCCAGGTTATTTCTAACCATGATGATTACTTCCGGTCCAACAATACTGGCACTCTAATAAAATAATTTGTAATGCCAATTTCCTTACTAGTGGCTGTTTTGTAGGATGTCATTTGCAAACATTCTCTTAACTGCTAAAACAGCTACATTTCTGTATAAAATAAACCCCCATGTTCTGTCTGGGGTCCCAGAGTCCCCTGAAAATCTGTAATAGCTCACAAAATATACTCAGCCCTTTTCAATCAGCTTGAGACTTCATGATTGGGTCTCTGGGCATTAAAATGAGTCAGTACAACATAAGTGATAAAACGCCTATGATGTAATGGTAAAAGGCTGCTCAGAAACATTCTAGGGTTCATGGGTTTTAGAAGCTTGTGGGTTGACATGATAGTTTACCAATTTTATACATCAACACCAGTGATTGCATCAGCAGGGAAACATTTCTGACTGGAAAGGAACAATTAAAATGCACCCCGTGGATCCATAAATGCCCTTCCAGCAATCAGACAGAAAAGCAGATCGTCACATTTAAAAATAATGTTCTACAGAATTGCTTTATTATTTCCATTTTAAATGTATGTGCTGTACAAATGTTTTGCGTCTTTGAAATATTTAAACTTTACGTAGGTTTATCGCAGCAAGTTTAGGGCCTTGTTCAAGGGTCCAACCGTGGTTGTGTCTGAAAGTTTTTTTCACATACTACAGTGGATTTGTGTGTCCAGTTTTTCTCCAATGTTTCTACATTCCTTTACATATCCACTGGTGCCTCGACCTACTAACCAGGGTCACCTTCTTTTCCCCACCAAGCTGACTGTAGTACTCCTGTAAGAGGGCACCAAGCCGACCAACAGCAGAACCAAGATTCAAATTTGGGAACTAAACAATCATAACTTTAACATAAGTTATCCCTTTATATTTATGTTCCCATTGGTTACCTTTCCAGGATTTGACTTTTTTCCATTAAATATTTGGAATTTAGTTGATGTCTTCATCCAAAATAACTTACAGTAGTGGGGTGGTAAACATTTGGAGCACTCGAGGGCCAGGCTGTGTTGGGGTTTGAGCCAGCATTTAAACCAGCGACCACAGGATTACTAGTTCAGTACTTTAACCAACTGGTGACAACCCAGTTTTTATTACTCCCGCCTGCAGGAATAACTGTGTTCCTGATTTGCCAGTGGTCGTTATGTGTTCTGCTAAACTCTCACTGAAAATCTACCACTCTCAGTAGGTTTGTTACATTATAGTGCTGCCAGATTAAAGTGTTTAATGTGACTTCATTTACTGTAATCCTGTCAGAGTTATGGTGAGTTGTGAGCATCAGTTTCAGTGTAAACTCACAGGCACAAATCAGTCACGGGATTCTAAAGTAGCCTGAAATCACTTAGGATTCTATCTTACACACTGTGCAAGGCACGCAACTATGTTCATTGCTATCATACACCCTGCAAAGTATCTATTTTCAATCTTGTTATGGACACTTGGACATGCAGCAGTGCACAAATCCATAGTGTGTGCCTATTACATCAACAATAAACATACGAAATAAAATAGCTTTATTTTACATGATTCTGTTAGGGGACAATGGCTATAGATTAAAGACCTGGCTGAGTACACTGTATATCAATCTGTGAAATAGCTTTGAATCAAAAGCACACCAAAGCTTGCACTGTAATACATTGTGAAAGTTTAAAGATCAGCCTGCACAGCAGTCACCTGTAGCCTGGTAAGTAAATTAAGTGTTTTGATAAATAGGCCCAGTCTTTAAATAAGGGACATTAAAGTCAGGAATGGTGTGCAGGTGCACCATCATATTGTCTTTGGATATTTTAAGGTCTTACTTTTGGAGTTGTCACTGTGTTTGACTAATTTCTCCATCACTGAAGTGCTTCACAGCATGATCGAGCAGGTCAGTTTCCTCTGCTGAGAAGTATTGGACATGTTCAAGTTCGCTTGAATAGCAAATTCGCCAAAGTCAGAAGACACCGGAATCTTAAAGGGAATGGCAAGTGACATGCTTATTGGTTTATTGCATGTTAAGCTTATTTTATTATTAAATAGTAAGAATTTAGAAATAGTAAAAGGAACTTTCCAAATAAGTAGTTAATAATTACAAAAAAATGTCTTCTATTTCATTTTGTTTAAAAAAGAAATCGCATCACAAACCCAGCATTGTGAATTGTATCACACCGTGGGTAGTGTACCATTACATCCCTAGTAGCAACACTTAGTAAGACCCCCAGGTTTACTCGGTTTGATAGAATTAAGACAGAAAAGTCTTAAATATGCTAACAGATGTGCTACAAAGATTCCAAATGTGATTTCAAGCAACGGTGGTTCATCCATTTAGAGTGATAGATTTTGTGTTAAAAGAACTCTAATAGCCATTAGCTTTATTCAGCTCCATGCAAGAACATACATGACTCATGGCATCCCATGCATTTCCCATAGCCGCACTTGTAATTTCCTAGCTAATCAAAATGCCCTTCTTAGCTCCTTGTGCAGTAAAATGCCTCTGCTCAAGAGCTGAAAAAGAGAAAAGGTCAGCGCAGCATTTCAATCCATGCAACAGCAGCCCACTACTTTGCCAAGAGTGATGGCAAAGGTGAAAAAGTGTCTTCATTATGAATCCAGGATATCAATATCTGTCTCCTCAGGCACAAATGCTCGCTCCCCCTGGTTCACCTTATCCAGCGTTCATTAAAAGTGCCTAGCAGAGACGCAACTGAGCTGGAGCTTAAGTGTGGGCTGTATTTGGAGCTTGCAGCATGGCGCTTAGCCAAGGTGCCCCGCTCAGCCTCTCTATCTTTCTGGCGCAGACTCAGGCCATGACCATCCCACATACTATGCAGAGCTCAGTTCAAATAAATCGAATCTGTCAGTCAATCCAGCTTTTGTGCTAGACTGTTTGTGCTTCAGACTGATGGAATACTGAAAGTCGTAATAATGCACATTGGTAATGCAGTGGTTTGCAGGTTTGATGTATTTGAACAAATGTACTCACTCTACTGAGCAATTAAATTGTAATAACCTAGTTGATTGAGCTGTTGGTTATCTGTTGGGCCCTTGAGCAGGCCCTTAATTCCCTCAGCTCCAGGGGCACAGTACAACGGCTGACCCTGTGGTCTGATCCAAGCTACCAAAAAAGGCATTTGCAGAGAAAGAGGCTTATGCCTAAATTATCATTATAACAACCAATGTCCTAATTCATGGCCATGAAAATTACATCCAAAAAAAAAAAAAAAAAGCAAAACAAAACTCCCAACCACTTATTCATGGGCAAGAATTTTTGCTTCAAAACATTATTCGCAAGCAGCACACCATCGCTGGATGCACTAGGTTAACATTCAACCATTAATGTAGTCTGTGCTGTGTATTGTATCTTCCATTTACTCTATTATTCAGTTTATGAGTGTAAATTAATGTATACTGTGAAATGTGACACTTCTCTTTAAAGCATCTGTGAATTTTCATTATTTCTTATTAATAAATAATACAAGTACAAGAAGTGTATTTAAAATGTGGTAAGCTGTAACCAAGTGGTTAGAGAACTGGACTTATATACAGCGCCTTGCACAAGTTTTCACCCCCTTTACATTTTTCTTGTATTGTGTTACCTCACAACCTAGAATTAAAATGGATTGTTTGAGGGTCGACTCGTACCGGTTTCCCAGTCCCTGCTGCTGAAAAACATCCCCTCCGCATGATGCTGCCACCACAATGTTTCACTGTGGGGATGGTGGTTTTGGAGTGATGAGACTTCTTGGTTTTGTGCCAACGACTTTACGTTTTCCTTAGTGGCCGAAGAAGTTCAATCTTGGACTAGAGCACCTTCCTCCATAAATGTAGGGAGTCTCCCAAATTCCTTTTGGCAAACTCAAAACGAGCCTTCCTATTTTTGTCTGTAAGTAAAGGCTTTTTTCTGGCCTCTCTTTCGTAAAGCCCAGCTCTATGGAGTGTATGGCTTATTGAGGTCATATGGACAGATACTCCAGTCTCTGTTTGGGAACTCTGCAGCTCCTGCAGGGTTACCTTTGGTCTCTGTGCTGCCTTTCTGATTAATGCCCTCCTTGCCCGGTCTGAGAGTTTTGGTGGGCATCCCTCTCTTGGCAGATTTGTTGGTGTACCATGTTCTTTCCATTCAATGATAATGGCTTTGATGGTGCTCCGAGGGGATCATCAGAGATTTGGATATTTTTTTAAAACCCAACCCTGACTTGTTTGGAGATTTCCTTGGACGTCATGGTGTTGTTTGGTTAGTGGTCCCGCTTGCTTAATGGTGTTGCAGCATCTGGGGCCTTTCAGAAAAGGTGTGTATATACTGACAGATTATGTGACACAGGTGGACTTCATTTCACTAAGCATGCTACTTCTGAATGTAAATGGTCGCACCAGAACTTT
Organism: Microcambeva bendego; assembly: GCA_034509265.1. NCBI lineage: Eukaryota > Metazoa > Chordata > Actinopteri > Siluriformes > Trichomycteridae > Microcambeva > Microcambeva bendego. Next base: position 27,698,927 of record JAYDZG010000029.1, read on the forward strand.
TTAAGGGCTTCATAACGAATACATACATATGCACATGCCAATTTCCAGTTTTTATTTCCACAATTTTTTTCATGTATATATTTTTCTTATTTCACTTCACCAAATTAGCAATGGAACAAAATAGATAAATAGCCAAGGGGGGTGAATACTTTTGTAAGGCACAGTATACACCACAGATGTGTGAGTGCGTTGTTGGGCAAGATGGAGTGGGTGTATGTGTGTGTTGAAAGTGAGTGTTAGCAACCCAACTCACGCAACGCAATAGTGAGCAGCCTTCTGATAAAGAAGCAGATGATACCACCATTTCAAAAGATGATTTTCAATTTCTATCAGCCAAGTATAAAATGATACTGCTTCCAGTGCTGCCTGACTTTATGGGAAGGAACAGACATGTGGCTTAGTTTTCAGTTTTTAGTTCATGGAATAAAATCTTTATTACTTTGGGCTTCATCTTAAGTATGAAGATTAAATTACAGATGAGACACTTGGATGGACAGAAAGATAATGAGGATAAAAGTGTTTCATTTCATGCATAATTCTGCTAGGTAGTTAATATTATGCTTTTTTTAAACACACTCTCATCTTTCATGCTCCATTGATTTATTTGCATGAACCGTTTCATCCTGGTCGGGGTGTGTTGGGTTCAGTGATTAGTAACCACTGGAATGCACCCTCTATTGGTCATCACACCCACCTAGGGGCAGGGACAGACTGAGACAAGAGACAAAAAATTGCCCCTGGTATTTTGGACCAGACCGGCCCACCACATTCAATAATGCACACCTTTTCAGTCTTTTCGGTCTCTTGAATGTGGACACCAACTGTGCAATTATTGGATTATTTTGTGAAGAGGCAAACAGCTGCATTGGCATTACATGGGCAATAGACAAAATGATGCAATTTTAAAAAGTGTGATTTTCTATCATTTCTGTACATTCTTTCTAACCACCTACATAAAACTGCATGGGGCAGGGCAAAAAAAGTGGCTTAGCCTTGGCCTAGCCTACTACTTACCCTACAAATAATAATAATGAAATTAGAATGCTGCCCGCTGATTTACTGTTATTGTTGGTGAATGGTTATCACGTTTAAGACTGTTTGAATGGAAGACACTGGATTTCTCATCCAGTCAGTGTACATAATGTATTATAAATAGTAGTAGTGGTAAGGGCGTTATTAGCTTATTTCATCTGCATTTACAATACAAACTTGGCCATAGAACATTGGCAAAAATTATTTTATTAACATTTTATCATTTCATCAGATTTACCAAAGTGTTGGGTTGCTTTAGCCTTCTTATTACAAAACTTAAGTCTTCTAAAAGCAGTTTGCACAGAGACAAAAGGACAAGATATATCATAATATGATTGGGCCAGCCCTGTGTAAAATAACCAATGGGCCACAGACCAGCGTGTTTCCAGAGCCGAAGGTTAGGAAACTAATGCAGACCAATGCGAAAGGGATTGGTGTGTAACAACGTGATTGGGCCAGCCCAGTGTAAATTGGGCCTCTGATCTATTGTTTTTTTTATAAATGTTTTAAGGGGCATGACTGTCTACCCAAATAGCATGTCAGCCCACTGGAAAAATGCCTGATATGCCAGAAAACCCATCAAGGGGCAATTAAAAGCTTTGTGTGTGGCAATGTCTCTACACTGTGTTTGATTTTGAGGTGGAGCAGTCCTTGTTCTTTCTTTGTTGAGTTTGCCCTTTCTTCCCTTGTCTCCATGGGTTTCCTCAGACAGTCCAAAGACATGCAAGCACATTGAAATGGAGACAATTGTTCATGACTGTTTGACATTAAACTTGAACTGATAATGTAACCAAGGTGTATGAAACATGACTAAAAAAAAAGACATGTACAAACAATTGAGGTTGGTACGAACTATTTTGAAATAAGGCTTCTTATTAAAGTGAATATCGATTCATTTGATTGACTCATAATTCAACAATAAAGAAATTAGGCTAAAGTGCAGGTTTTATTGTATTTTCTTGATTGATTTTAATTGAGTTTTCAATTGTATTGCAGTGTCTTTATATTTATGCTATAAGTGTTTAAAAAACCTAAAATATTCCACAGAAACATGGAACACATACATTCCTAGCGGAAAAATACCTTAAAACTCAACATTATCTCAAACTCAACACCACTCCAACAACCAACTGACGTTGAGTTTCAGGTTACAACAACAAACCAGATAAATACATAAAATAGAGCACCCAAATTGGCAAAACAGAAACAGTGATCATAGGCAACATTTAAACCTTGTTGCCATGCAGCACCCACTGCATCGGCTGTGCCACCCTACTATCTTTAATGGTACATTTACATTCAATAGTCTTTTCTTTTCTGCTAGAAAAGAGCAAAATGCAGCACCTTTCCCCAAGGCTTACCACAGCAAAGTTCACCTCCTCCAGTTCTATCTAGTTACCGTGACCCTCGAGCCCATTGAATTGAATAGATTATTGATTTTTCTATTTTCACAAGCTGTGAGATTTTCCATTTGGTCCTGGAACAGTGTAAAAAAAACTCTGAGAAGCAAAAGAAAAACACTAGTCATTAGGTTCCCTGCCACTCAATGATGCAGTGGTTATTGTTAGTGGGGAGAGGAGGGAGGGAACATTCATGAGACTTTATTTGGCCTCAGCACCGAGCATGACAGGACTAACTCAAAGTGCAGGCAGCTTCCCCCAGGGAAATGACAGGGAAGATTGTAGAGTCATTACAACTGCACACTTCTATTCTTACATTGATTGAACCCACTTGGACGTGGACTGGATTAGCCTCCATAATGACAATGGAGAAGGAGGTACAGTACAGTGCAGTTCAGTCTGACATCACAGAGGCTTCTTTTATTAATGTTTTATATAAGAGAAAAGGTGTCATTTATATTTTTTGTTCAGACATCCCCTCCCTCCACAAAAGATTTACATTCAGAGCAGTAAATGTGTTCAAGAAATAAATATTGATGCTCCTTCCTTCAGGAAAATGGAGTCTCACACTACACAATCCTAAAGGATATAAAACGTGGCTGTGATTATAGGCTTGGAACATAAAGCGTATAGTAAGAGAAATGCTGGGAAATGATCTATTGCTACAGACTTTCTTCTCCACAGATGGCAGTAGAGTGCAAAAGATCCTTCCAGCCAGGTGAAGGATCAATGGACTTACGTCCTCTCAGATAGCTGATTTGGGACAAACTGATACCTGAAACGATTAGATGTTTCCTGGAGGTAGACTGTACAAAAACAAAAACAGCACAGAAATTCTAACGTCAGCGTGAATACTTATGATCATACATCAGACCAAAATAGAACTTTTTATAACTTTTATAACCTGTTACATTGTAACTCAATCATTCATTTTCTTTAACCATTTATTCTGATCAGGGTTGGGTAGGGGTGCTGGAGCCTGTCCCAGCTCTTCAACAGGAACAAGACACATGGTAACACCCTGGCCAGGGCGCCAGTCCATCACAGCACATTGTAACTTTTACCTCTAATTCTGCCTCTGTCAATTTTTATTATATTTTTTAAGTGTGGTCATTTTACAAACTACAATAAGCCAATCAGTGAAAACATTGTACATCTTTTTTCCAATTAAAAGATTTAAGTGTACTAGTGAAACATTTGATTAAAGTAAATAAAAACAACAACAAAAATATTGTTTTTAAATGCAAAGCTAAAATGCTATAACTACTACAACAGTATAAAGCCGAGTGGTTGGGTGTTCGGACCCTGTTCACAGCGAACTTCCTTAAACAAGACCCTTAACCCTGTCTGCTCTTCCAAACAAGCTGAAGTATGAATAAGTATTTCGTTGTACTGTACATCTGTATATGTGTAACGTCAAATAAAAACGTTCTATTCTATTAGTCTTAGAGTCTAAGAGTCTAATATTGATTAGCCCTACAACAAATAAAAAAGGTCTTACATTTAAGCCTGAGTAAGCTTGACACTCCCATTGTGTCCCATATTGTTCTTGTTTCTGATAAGCAGCGGTCCACTGTGTCCTCATTTCTGTTCATTGCTTTTCATTTTGCTCTCCTCACTGGTTCGGATGGCAGACTCTGCTTCTTTCGCAGTCATGTCTGATAGGATTTGCTTCTCCCTGAGCTGATGATTTTTTTTCAGCTTAGCAGCTGTGATCCATGTTAGTAGAGGAAACAGCCATTGTGTTTCCCTCTCACCTCCATCTCTCATTGGGTCTGTCTCTCTTATAAACAAACACCACATTTAGAGTAATCGGCAGTGATTTGCTCATCAGCCACAGTTATTACACTATTCAGATTTTACATTTAACACGCTCTTCGTTAAAACGCAGTCAGATACGTCACTCTGTGGCAGTGGCTGATGAGTCGACCAATCACCAGCTAGCCATCATGAATTCATAATTATTCAATTAAGGTTTAGATTTGTGTTGAACATTTAGCAAATAGAGTCAATTGTTTTAAAGCTGCTTATCTTAATCAGGGTCACAGGAAGTTTTCAAGCCATACCGAAAGACCCTGGACAAGGTGCCACACAAAGAAACACATTTCCACCTTAACTAACGTAGTTTTAGTAGCTCCAAAGGGCATCCAAACTGCTGTTACATAAATTCAGCAAGAAGCGGCCCTAGATCATCATACTACCACAAACTTGTTTGACTATTGGTCCTTTTGGACTAATGTGACTCATCAGAATATATCCTTATAGTACTTATGACATTTGTGTTGTTTTTGTTCAGGAGTGGTTTGCACCTTCGAACTCTCCATGGTTGGCATTGCACCCAGTTTCATTCTTCTGGTAGAATTGTGTATTTGAGGCCTGAAGCTCTTTAGATCTTTAATGACTTCTGGATGAGTTGTTAATATTTCAATAAACTGTCACTGGGGTCACTGGAGTCACAGGCCCTCAGTGCCTGCTTCAAAGCCCTTTCCAGACTGATAGATTTCAATTTGATTAAATTTCACGTTCCTGCCTGTTTCACATGAACAGAGAGGCTCAATTTAAGCTGTGTTTATATTCAACAGGTCTGGTTGAAGAGCAATATATTTTTTTTACATAGGATCAGGAGATTTGTTTCATTTAATGCATAGAATCATTACTGAAGAAAACCCAGACTTGACAAATATGGAAAAATACGGGAACCAATATTTTTATTGTGATGTATGTGGCTTTGATGGTAAAAAGAAAAGGAATGTATGGTAACTTCAATTTTTAATATTGCAACAGGCCATCAGCTGAATCTATTTTTACTTTTTGAATTAGCTGTTTTATATTATCTATAAACTTTTTATCAGTAAAATCTGGTACATAAGAGAAAAAAAAGCCCTTACTTGAAACAGCGGTACTAATTTAGCAAATTATTACAGACCTTACAAATTCCTTACAAGCAAACTCCAGTTCTAACAATGAGCTTGCTCTCCAGTAAAGCCGAATAATGGATTTGGCAGAGACATAATAAAGCAATTGTTTATTACAATGAGAACAGAAAAGCAGTGAGTTGGCATTAAGCCCTTGACTCATCTTCTCTCCACAAAGCTCCATCAGTACAAAAGTCCTAATAGTGAAAATCAGGTGTTCATAGGAGCAACAATACAATCTCAGGTGCGAAGATGCTTGACGGCAGTTCTCATTTCTCTTTCTCTTTCCTGATATACACATACACCCTTCACACACCTATGATCATAGAGCAACAAGCTTAACACCAGCAACACAGCTGGGAGCTGGGAAGATCTTTAAGATCTGATCTTAATAATTAAAACAATATGACTAGGTAAGGTACATCAAAAGATTGCACAAAGAAAAACAACAATGGGAAAAATCTGGAAATTGAGAGGAATATCAGACTGTGTAGAGAAAAGCTGGAAACCAGTGCTTGACCTTCTCAGATGCTGTGTGAGAAACCTTCATGCTACTGAGATAAATAAAGCCACATGGGCTCTGGAGTATTTTGGAAAACCATTGTCACTTTAAACATCCTGCTGCTGGGCCTTCCTTATCTCAGATTAAACACAATACATTGGAACATCTCATGGGGTTAAAGAAACCCACGTTTCGGTTTGTTTGGGCGAAAGGTCAAAAGGACCATTCAGATGACATCTGTCACAATATAGGTGTGTATCACTGGGTGGCCATTTATGTTGAAGCATATATTTGGATTTTACAGAGACCTATGCTATTCTGAAGATGATGTCTCGTTACAGTAAGATCTTGGTTATTTTGACAAAACTAAAAGGTATCATGCTGGACACACAAGCTGGGTACTTCCTGTGTGGAGCCTGAATGTCCTTCCTCTGGGAGCTCCGGTTTCCTCTCACAGTCCAATGACATGCCAACATGTCGATTGAAGATGCAAAATTGCCCGTAGATACCAAGCCACTACATGGTAGTGCCAGATCCAACCCCGGATGAATTAGGGAGGGTTGCGGCAGGCATCTGGCGTAAAACTGTGCCAAGTCCATGATGCGGACCAGGATCCGCTTTGGCGACTCTGAAAGACGACGAAGAAGACACGCTGTAAATTAATTACATGACCAGTATGTCAAACAATGAATCGATTTATTTGTATTATGGTTTATGGGCCATCCTTTGCAAATAAAAGTAAATAAGCTCAATGCAGTGGAAATGCACTGATTTAATAAAGATGCATTACAAGCTCATGGACACAGGCCCCTGTGGAGGAGATCTCTATTCTGCGACCTGAGATAGGATGCTACCAACTGTATTTCCTCCTGACCTCAAGTGGAGACAGAGAGAGTCTAAACATAGCATACAGAAAATGACTTTGATGTCAAAGCAAAACAACAATTTACTGCCCTCCTGGGAGTAGCTTGAGGAAAAAAGCTGGGACCCAAGCCCAGCATCTTCTCTTTCAGAGGCAGAAAGGTAATTACAGACTGAACATGCAAAAAGCAACAGCACCATTTTCAATAGACTCAAAAAAAAGAATGGTAATTAAATATGCTTTTTGTTGACGTTCAAAATTATATTGTGTTCTGTATAAAGAGTGGACTGACATGGACGCTTCTTAAAATAAATCCTGCGAGTAGGGAGCCAAAATGTAAAGACAATTTAAAAAAAAAAGCTTAAAAAACATATAGTAGAAAAGAGAGCAAAAATTATTCAAGTGGAAAAATATTATATTTATGGAAGTATGCCATAATTATAAAACTATACAAATGACTTAAATAAGTCATAAAAAATAATGAATGCATTTTATATTTAAAATAAATGCTTGAAGTTGATCTTCCAGCACATTCCTTATGCTAAGACATTGCACGAGGTGTTAACATATTTGGATTACTTTTCACTTGAATGCATTTTAGACTATTTTCTTAACCATCAGTCATCATTCTAGAAGAAAGTAGACATGTGCTTTATTGGATACTTTTTGAATACATTCCAAAATCAAGAAATCTTTTCAAGAAGAAGGGAATAACCAAAAAAAATCCCCATTCCAATTAGAAATCTCTATACAGATCAACAAGCCACAGTCATGACAGAAAATAGATGAACA
>JAYDZG010000029.1:27736341-27748125 GCA_034509265.1 Microcambeva bendego
AGCAACAGTCATTCTTAAACAGGGAACTTCCATGTATATAGTTTTCTTAAAGCCTGACTTGCTAAAATGTTGCTTGCTACTTACTTGCTCCCCATTCGCCTGGGCAGATAAAATTGTCTGATGGGTGGGAAAAAACGGGCACGACCTTGGTTAGAAGATCGAGGCTCCTGTACAGATGTCTGTCAGGCAAATACACCATCATTGGACACATTTAAGGTCTCCAGCAGCAAAATAATTGACAATTGCCAGCACTAACTTGGAAGAAAAAAAGGGAGATAATGCATAAATAAAATGCAAAATAATATTAAAAAAAGCTTTAGTAAAATGTACTCGCTAGTCCATTTAAGAGCTTATTGATATTTGTATATATGTCAATAGCTCTTGTTGAATTATAAAAGTCAAGAAAAGAGAAAATCTATGAAGGTCATTTGCTCTAGTTTTCAGAAGCCATGGGACCATTGCACTTGCTTGCAAAATCCAATTCAAAGCACAGAATGCTCAAAAAAGAGATTAGCCAAAAACAAGCCGGATTTAGGATGAGAAGAGGATGGCATTGTCAGGGACAAGTCTTCAGCAAGCATCACGACACAGAGGGCACTGGAGAAAACTGATCCATCTGTGCAGCCAACCATCACAAAGCAATGATGGCACATTGACATGACGTGGAAGACAGATCATCGTATAAGACGTCAGGTGGCTCAGATAAGAAAAAATGTATCTAATTTCTGTGAGTTCAAGAGGTGAAGTATGACTGATTGAGTAAAGTGAAGATCCGTTCCTAAATCCTGCACATATCTTCGAACATCTGGGACAAACCTTTCAGTTTGAACCCTGCAATTATTCTTGTAGATGTCAGACAGACCAGCTGTGTGGTTCAGCACCTGCTCGTATCAGTGTGAGAGCTGCCAGCCCATCAGTTATAGTCTAACGTAGGTGGACACCACATCTCATCCCCCACCCCTTCCAAAAAAGAGGAGAAAATAAGTCAATTAATGGTAAACCCATTTGTCATGCTTATTTAGCTCTTAAATAAAGGACATGTTGTAACATGCTAATAATGTGGTGCTGAGTGTGTGTCAGAGTTGTTGGGATGGGGCTTTCTGAGCAAGTCAGGGTGATAACAAAATAGCAGGGTGCATGTTCATGGTGCTTATCAGGCCTCACCAGGAGTATGCTGCTAACGCTTTTAACAATATCACAATGAAAAGAACTAAAATAAATTCTGGAGAGGAGGGTGTTGCAAACAAAATGTTTGAATAAATGGAATTTTTTTTTAAATTGTGACAGCTACATGAAACCTGCTTTAAAGATCTAAATGGGGGGGTTAAACTTTTTAGACATTCCTCTTCTTCCCATTTTAGCATGGACAGGGGATGTGAATAACACTGATTATGTTACTGAGTGGGATGTATAAGGCAGCAAGTGAATATTTTATCCTCAAAGTTGATGGGATTTAAGAGAGAGAGCCAAATTGTGATGGCTAGACAGAGCATCTCCAAAACTGCAGGTCTTGTGGGGTGTTCCCGATCTTCAGTGATCAAAAGTGGTACATGGAAAGAACAGTGGTAAACTGTAGACGGGGTCATGGGCGGCCAAGGCTCATTGATGCACATTGGGAGAGAAGGATGACACGTGTAGTCTGATTTAACAGACTATCTACTGAAGTTAATGCTGGTTCTGATACAAAGGTATGAGAATACACAGTGCAGCACAGGTGCAGGGCTGATTTGTGAGCAAAAGGTGGACCAGCACCAGAATGTGGTCGTAATGATATCTGCCTCATCAATGTATAATGAACATTGTTCTCATCATACATACAACAGAGTCCTACCTTATTCAATGCAACACAGAGCCTGTTTCTGTGAGCACATTAATGAAATTCATCTTTTCACATCAGTTAAAGCTTGTTTAAATTGTAAGTGGTACTTTGGATCTAGATGAGGGCAGAAATGCTGCTTTTAATCAAAAGTACATCAATTACTAAGTTTGCTTCGACTGACAGCCATGATATGTAGATTGCTTATTGGCATTGGTGGTATCAGGATATAAGGCCTTGCTAGTTAAACCCTCAGGTGAAACAATGCAGTCGTTAGCTGCCGGAATCTTATACTTCCATTCTGAACATGAAAGCAGTATGTTAAAGTGGGTAGTGTGGCTGAATACGTATTTTCATTAAGGTGAATGTTTGAGAATGTTTGAAAACAAAACACTCTACAGTGTACAATATATCACATCATTTCTACCAACTGCACGTGAAGATGGTAGGATGGCAGAAGTAGTAAGTCTGATGTTCCGTACATACTTGTGTACTTTGTGCCTTTGTGCCTTTGTGCAGATGACCCTGTCACCGGTTTACGACTGTTCCTTCCTTTGACCACTTTTGACAGATATTGACAGCTGAAGACCAGGAACAACCCACAAGAGCTGCAGTTTTGGAGATGCACACTGGTGTGCTGAGAGAGCGTACTGCTTGACCTGCTGAGCAGTGTTCACGGACTCGGATTTAGTATATACTGTTTAAGTATGCGATTTCTGACACAGCCATTGTTTTTGTCACCAGTTTACTTTCACTGTTTTATAATTAGACTAGGGGGACTCGGTTGCAGGAGTGTTGAGGGGCAGCAAACCCAACTGCAAATATGGTGTCAAAATAAAGTGGGGGCTGGGCCAGCACAAGCCGACAGAAACTAACCCTGGGTTCATGATCTTAAACCTAAGGACCCACTAAAAATACAACTAATATCCCACAAAAACTAACAAACTGAAAGCTGGCACGCTAAACCATGTGCATTTTCAGGACTGGTGTGCTAGTGCAATATCTGGCTTTTCTGTTCATGTGCCTGAAACCAGGTGGTCACTATTGGGCCCTTGAGCAAGACCCTTAACCTGAAATTGCTTTGACTGTATACTGTCACATTACTGTAAGTGGCTTTGGATAATTTTTCTACCAGCAGTTAAATCAAAGCTTCCTGTTGCTCTGTTTTCTAAACCTTCATCCCACACTGCCTGTCCCACCTCAACGTGTTCGACCTGACACACAATAGAGCAACTGCGGGGAGTGATTATATTTCTAATTATCCTTTCACCACTTTATCAAATGCTTGTTTGAGTAAGACTATTGATAGCAGTGAATTAAGGATCTGCTGCTGAACTTCTTGCCCTTTGTCTGGAGCTCAGCAAACAAAGCTCCAATAACACTGATCCACAGGTGGGTTTGTGGGTCTATCTTGCTGTGCAGCTTGGTGAGCGCAGATAAGCAGATTCATTGACATCCACCACCCATTTCTCTGTTCATTCCCTGACCCCATTACTGCTTATTGATTTGTAAGAGACTGACATTTTTCCTTCATTTAAACACCTTCAAACCGAAAATACACCTCTGAATGTCACTCTGTTGCAAATTAGCTTAAAATAAAATACTTTCATCCTGAAATAATTAACATAATTTGCTTAAAAGCCTTTAGAAAATTACAAGTGCCCAGATGGAGTGGGATTTTCCACTTGCACACTAGCACAGAGAGTCTGAACTCATCGGCATTGCCACCCTAGCCACTTGTATGTACTTTAGTGTCAGTTCCAAGCCAGGATAAATAGGAGGGTTGCATCAATTAGTCGACCCCTAGCGGGAGTAGCCATACTGGTTTCACGTTTAGAAATTTACAAATATGGCATTACTTTCTTTTTGAAATATATTTTTTTAGAATTTCTCACATGGGGTGGTGCTCAGGTAGGAAAATGGGGATTAATACTTGACCATACATGATACTTAGAGCCATGAATGAACTCACCTTTCATAACTAAAAAAAGTTAGTCAGGGCTTTCCTGAGTGGAGTGGGGAAGAGTTGGGGTCTGCAGCGGGGGTCTGCAGTCTGGATATGACTAAATTGGAGCTGAATAATCAGCTATACTGCATCCAAAATCAGTAAGTATCATTTGCAGCAGTTAGCATCTTAGCTACCAAGCCTTCTTCAAAGAAACCAAAAGCTCTAGAGGTCACGAAAGCATGCACTACTTTTAAAGTTTTATGAAGTTTAATTTCTTCATTTATTCTCCTCTGATCTGTAGCCAGTACAAAAAAGCCCCACTGCCAACATCAGATCAATTCCCATTTTTGGCACAATTCTGCACATTCAGGGAGTCACCTGGTGTGATCATATGTCCTATACACAATTGCCCACCACCAGCCACTCTGGCTTAAAAATGTCCCCAGAACGCCAGAAAACCATCTGCCCAACCAAATGCTGTACAGCCAGCTACATCATGGCTACGGGTGTTGACGATTAATCATGACAACCTGGAGGATTCTGCTGGTGGTCCTGACACAGAGTGAAAGTGCTGGATATGTAGGACAAACCAGCCAGAGGAAAATAAGAAAAGTTAAAATCATTAGACATGTCTGAGAGGAGAAGCGGTCAAGGAAAATATGCCCATTACTTCTGAATCTCATGGTCGTCTATTCCTTCACAATAAAGCACAAGAGTGAAATTTTCAGTGGTCAAGCAAACGATTCTGATACATTTCGAAAAGCTAGCCAGTCCAATGCCTTCTGGGTAACCATCTCAGCAGCATAAACACCCGAAACACTGCTTAGCAACATGAGCCACAACTACATTTATGGTTAAAGGCATTGCCAACTCAACAGTGGCATTCTGGCACTGGTGGGGCTTGAACCAGTGACCTTCCAATCATCATTCTAGCATCTTAAGCAGTAAGCTTCTTCTGCTACAGAATCCCATTTTTCTTGACACTGGTGTTGAGAGTCACTAACAACTGCACCTCGATGACTAGGATGTTTCAGCTACTCCCCTTATATAATTAGACAATCATTAGACAACCATGTCTGGGCAGACACACAACTGACAATCGAAACTTGAATCTCTGCTGTATGGGGATAGAGTATTTCACCACTGTGCCCCCTGAGTGCCTTACAGAATCAAACTGTTTATACCAATTCATTGTTAAATATACCGCCATGTTAAATATCAGAGATGTAGCCTTTAGGGACATATAAATCTATATGTAAAAATGTATATACAGTAGACCGTTGACTTGAACCTGATTGAGCATCTGTGGGATGCACCCTCTAGCTGCTGTGGGATACATTGCAATCAGCATGGCTTCAGATACCTGTGACGATCTACCAGAACCTTATTGAGTCACTAATAATTACGTGGTCATAATAATGTGATTTGACAGTGCATAAACACAAAAAAATGCTAAATGTCCAGAATTGTATTTTTTTATTGTGTAATAGTGTTGTAACATGACAAGATGTTAATTTAGACCCACAAGTGAGACTTCATGTCATGTAGCAGGTTGAGTTCTGAGTCATCCGTTATGTGCTGGGAGCCGTTATGCTTTTATCAGATACGGACAGTGTTTCTGTTTTCAGGGCCACTTTCAGGCGGGATCGTCTGTGTCGAACAAGTCATATCTTAGAATGTCACCACTTAGCCATTACTCCTCCCGCAGTGATGGGAACCACCTTATCAGCGTTGGTTATCCGAGACACTGCTGATTAATGGACGGGCGATGATAGACACCGCTAATGCCACTGTGCCCGCTGCGGCAGTTTACATTCTCACTTTGAGAACAATGGATGGGGACAAAATGTAAAGTTACAATAGAGAAATAAAGGATATACATAGTAATAGTTCCAGAGAGATTATTTAAAATGAGACAATAATACAGATATTGAAAAGACTACTGGTGTAACATTAATTTTAGTCATAAACATAATTTTTTTTGCAAAATAATAGTTAAATCTTACTGTGTTTATACTGCATTTTTTCATAATCGGACACTGACACATGTTAACACTGAATGTACAAATCCTTTTCTAGAATAAATAAGTAAATCAAAATACTGACCATCTGCGAAAGCCTTATAGCTGAGAGGTTCTTATACATTTTGGTAAAAAACATGCAGTATTTCATCTGGCTTTTTTGGATGTCTTCATTTTATTACAGCAAGACAATAACAAGCCGTGTTTTGCATGAAAACTCATCAAAGCTTTTAAAATAAGAGAATGCAGATGATAGGTCTAGGCTGCAGGCAATCCATTATATGTCCAATAAAAAATGTGTCCCATTATTATGTGTGATATGCAACAATTTCAATTTTCTCCAATTTTTGGGTTGCCACAGAAAATCTGGTCCTAATTACCATAATTCCAAAATTTATAATAAGGTAGTTGAAGTAAGTATGTGGTTTTCATTTATGGAATTAATGATGCTTTATCTAAGAGACTTGGAATTCTATAATTGTGATTAAGGGGCATTAAATAAAAACAATTACCATGCCAATGACAAAACATTTAATCTGTGAGCATTCAGCTACCTCCCTTTCTTTTAGGAAACATGACATTATTTTAAAAGAAAAACCTTGTGATTTGCTAAATGCTGGTATACAAAGTCATTATCTTTAAACTAAATCTCATAGAAATATATTTTTTTGCTATGCAAATGTGGGATTTTCTCATTTCATCCTAAAGATTTCAATTTCATCCATAATTGTGGCTTTCAAGATATGTCATTTCCCTTTTGTTTCTAAATACAAGATCATCCTGTGACTTTTGAAGATGCTAGACAAGAAGACATCACACAACTCACAGTGGAGAAAGTGGTCACACCAGTGATGGTGTGGAAGTGAAAATGGGATCACAGCAAGACATGGTGCTCTAAGTTTCTGAGACAAACCAGCCCTTGGAAACAGAACAATTAGGGAACTATCAGAACTTGCACCTCCAAGTTGCACCTTTAGCATATAAAAATTGTTTCATTTGTTTCTCCCCTCTAAAGAAGGCACTTCATGGTGGCGTTGGGGCAATCTGCTCTCCCAGTGCCAAAACACAATGGGCAGCTCACGTTAAAAAAAAGTTTTTGTCCAATGGTGAAGGTACTGGGCTAGTAAGCCAAAAATCCAAAAATCGCTTTTTTGTCAGACTGTCACGGTTGGGCCCTTGAGCAAGGCCCTTAACCCTCAATTAAGTCACTGTGGATAAAGAATTTGCTAAATGTTGTATAGCATTACAACTTCTGAAAAAAATCAAGTGTGCAAACAAAATGAATGGCAAGAATGAAATGGAGAAGCTTTGCTACATCAGAAAACCTCCACCTGCAGCATATTGATAACCATGAGAGACAGGCAATTGTCAAATTAAGAAAGATGGACAAATCACTATGCTTCTGTGCTCCATCTGCTAAAAATAGCAACAACATGTTGTCTTGTTTGTTTGACAAGAAAAATAAAAAGACACAAAAATGATTGTATTGCCTTCCACTGAATGATGTTTGGGTATTTTAGGAGTCTGTTATTTTACACTAAATTGTTGAATGTGTCCTTGAAAGAAGATCTCCTCAAGATACCTGATATCTCCCAATATCCCTTACTTGCACTGAGGTCAACCCTACTGGGCCTGCCAAAGACTTAGCAAGTGCTGATAAGGACCTCGCACCAGACGGTAACAAATCCCACCATGACCTAGAATCCTCCGAATTCTCAATAGCAGTATATTCCTAACTGTTTCACAGGCGATAAAGGGTCCTGCTCTCTCCCAGCTCGGAAACACACTTGTACTAGATATTTATTGTCCTTAATGGTTTTGCGCATTAAGAGCTGTAGTGGAGTCCAAAACTAGCTTGTTAAATGCACAAATTGTCTGTTGTAAGGGTTTTAAGATCAACTAGGCTCTCAGAAATGAACAGCCAACTTAAAAACTTAGGTCTGGGGTTTGCTTTAGAAGAACTTGAGAATTATGTTGTATGTAATCGGTCACAGAATAAAATGGTGGCATTAGTGAGAAGGGAGGAAGCATTTGGACGCAAATATTTGTGGAAGGCTTGAGTAGTTACAAAAGCACCAGATCTGATGCAGACAGATCCCTCCCACAGATATAAATGTGTGTTACACAGTAAGTAAAAAGCTCGGATAAATAGGAAGGGTTTCCCAGTGAGGAAATTCAGTGCTCTATACCAAATCAATATTGATCATGATCCCCTGTGGTGACCCCTAACGGGAGCAGCTGAAAAAAAATGCATTAAGTAAAAAACTTATAAAACATAGGGCCAGAATGTCCACCTTGAAGATTAATTTCGGATTTCCGAAGCCAATTTAATGAGGTGCCATGCATGTTCAAACCACAGATAACATTTGGACAACACAGTGCATAGAAATTATATTCAACCTTCTCTCGTATAAAATCCCTCTTCATACTTTCCATTACATGTCAGTTTGGATTTGCTGGAAATGTGTTCGACTCAGATTTTGTCCCTCTAAATCACAGTAATCTTTCTTGCTTTTTTTCTGACCCCGAAAGAAAAGTAGCAGCGGCCCTGATTTAGCGATTTCTGGGGATATTGTCACAGCTTTCCTCTCTCTTTCCCTCTATTTCTCCCCGGGCTTAGCCTGCCAATCACGCTTTAGCTGCATTCAAGTGGCAACAGTGTTAATGATTCATTTCCCTTGTAATCCCGGCTCAGGCTGATAGCATACGATGGCTGTCGTTATTTGTGAATGTTTGCCATTGTTTGCTGTGCTAATATTAAGCTTAGACAATCCAGCCACTGAGCCTTGTGGTGAATACCAACTAAATGCAGGACATGCATTGTAATTACTGCAGACGAGCAACCAAGTAGGAAAATCATAATGACATGGACCCAGCTAGAATTGTGTCATGCACATATCAGTAATTGGTGTAATATTACATATTTATGCTGCAACTGGCAACAGTGTGCGTGACCCTAAAGTACATTTCACATTTCAGTTATTTATTTAATCAATAAAACAATGTGCCTTTTGGCAAATCAGAAAGGAAAAGGTCAGTGCTTTCAAAACATTTAATAAAACAAAGAGTGAGATTAGCTTTGGTCTCATTCTGTATTAAGGGTAGGTGCATTCATCGAAACCAAGGCACACAGAAACACCCTGGACGGGGCAATGGTTCATTACAGGGCGGATGCAAATACACACACCCTTTCACTTATAAGGCAAACCAGTGTTTCCAATCAGCCTGATTGCATGTGTTTAAACTGTGGAGAGAACACCCACACAGACATGGTAGAACGTGCAAACTCCACATGGACATGACCCGGACCGTCTCACTTGGGTATTGAACCCAGGACCTTCTTGATGTGAGGTGACAGTGCGACTCACTTAGAAACTGTGTCACCCATGTTAAACAGCTATTTAAAATTATAAACTTGAATCTAATTTCTATCATTGCTTTTTATAAATCTGTACAGTGGCATCTATACCAGATCTGTACCAGAGTTTTCAAAGTCTAAAAAAATATATAAAATAATAATAAAAAATCCAAAATTGTTAGAAGATTGTGAACATTTTCATTTGCTCTCAATGTCTTATATTTTATCTTAGTAGAAGGGCCGGGCTGCCTTGATCTAGTTATACCGAGAACAAGTGGCGGCTGCTGGTCTTTCAAAGAGGGTAAGCTCATTAAATTTGTCTCCACTCCTTTTCAAGAAAATGGTTAGTGATCCTATCGTACCAAGGACTTGACCAGTGTCCTTGACCAGTGTCCTTGACCAGTGTCCTATCAAATGATTTTGGCAAAATCAGGTTGTATGAGAAGTTAATCGAGTCTGTCGATTTGTGAGAAGTAGCTGATCCTGAACCTACTGGTCTTCGACATTAACGTGTTTTAATGAATTTGCAGAAAATGAAATGTTAACACAACTCTACATATTTGATCATTTATTTTTTGACATTATAGGGGAAGCTGAACTTCCCTTGCAGTCTTAGATAAATCGTGGAGAATTTGAGAAGAGCCGAGTGGCGGCCACGTGACCACAACGACCAGAAAAACAAATAACAAAAAAATCACGATCAAATTCTAGAAAGAAATACATCCACAAAAAAAAATTAACTAATTACTTTCCCCCACAGTAATGTACAGGTGTTATTTAATATTACACTCACTCAATATTCTCACTCAATATAATTTCATACTACAAAGAAAAAACAATTTGTTTAATTTGACTGAAATTTTCACTAGCAGCCTGACAGACCATTGCTCATGGTTGTTGTTAAGTGCAGGAGTTCTTGAAAGAATTTGAGGTTCATCCAAGGTTCGTGGAACAATGGCATCCTGTGACATTACAGAAATGCCACCCACCGTGAGAACTGCTTTCAGCAGCACTTCCCTGCAGACAACGACTTACTAAAACAACACAACATCACTCTCCGAGACACTGCTTTGTTTTAAACAAAGGGCAATAAAACACCAAATTTCTGTAATGCACTTTTTTCTAATTCAGATCATTTAATGACAGCGCTTCATTAGTCTGGCTGAACAGAAGCCACGAGTACTGTTAACACATGTCCACTGTACACCCAGGACAATGGAGTTAATGATGGAGTGCAGACTGCATTCAGTGTCCACTACTGAGGGATGCATTGGTAATTGCATCTTATCGCAGAAATGGTTTCTTCCTGCCAGAGTCGTTGTAAAAGGCTGTAATTATGGAGGTGTGCCAGATTCATGAGAGTTACCTAAGCTTTTCAGTTTCTGCAAGGTATGAAGTTATTAATAAACTGTATCATAACGTTAATACAAGGTTTTGAATAGACGGTTATATTGCTGTGCTCTGCGGATGACCTTCAAGTGACATTGCATAAATACAGAGCTGTAAACTTTTACTGGGCTTGTGGAGGTTTTTCTATTCTGTTCATTGCAGTCACAGTGATCTTATCTAACCTTGTAAGATAAAATTACTAGTACTAAGGTTAGCTTATAAAAGTCTATATAATGTGAGGCAGAGTCACATCTGTTTGTTAATACTTGTGTTATTGGTAATATTCTGATGAGGCTGTTGTAGATACAACCCTGAATCAGAAATAGTTGGGACAGTATGCTAAAGTGCTAATAAAATGTGCAGGGTTCCTTACATTTACTTGACTGAAATTTGTTTGCAGGGAGTATTAAACTAAGATATTTCATATGCACAGGCTGCCACCGAAGCCACTAGAATGCACAAATAAGTGTATTATAGTGCCTGTACAAGGCTTGGATAAATAGGAGGGTTGCATAAGGAAGGGCATCCGGAGTAAAAAGTATGCCAAATCAATAGAGCTAATCACTAACGGGAGCAGCCAAAAGTATCCATATTATTTTAATTGATTAAAATTTGAAGATAATTGAAGTAAAAAAGAAAAAAAAACAGTATTTACACACACACACACACACACACAAACACACATACACACACAATGCTGATGTAAAACGTACAGCTGGTCTGAATGAACTAAACATGATTGAACCACTGGGACTTCAATAATGACCTTTAATTTCATGTGATGTGTTATATACACACCACAAAGAGATTCAAGCATCCAGTGGGTGTTGCAGCCATGGTGGAAACTAAGGAGCTGCCACAAAAGCTAAGAATTGAGGTCACAGGCTAAGAGTATAAGAAAATTTCCAAGCCAGTGAACAGTCCTTGAGACCCCATTAAGAGTATTACTTATGGTGCAGCAGTAAACTTGCCTGGTTGTGGGAAAAAACCCAAAAAGTGCCAAGAAAAGACTTTATGTATTCATATTCTACCCTCACTTCATCCTGAGCAGAACTTTAGCAAACTACATCACCATGTATGTACATTTTTATATTATTTTTTTTACACATTTTTCGTGTTGGCAGACACCTGACCATGAGCTTGTTGCAAACCTTTGGCAATTAATATGGACCTGCTTCCTATGAAACATGACTAAACTATCAACTCTAGTTTAGCTAAGCTAAACCTGAAAAGTGACGCAGATGCTAATGCT
>JAYDZG010000029.1:27768176-27782141 GCA_034509265.1 Microcambeva bendego
AAGTTGGTTCAAGGTCGGTCGAAGGTCAGTCCAAGGTCATTTAAGGTCACTGAACGAAAATTTGGGTTAAATTGAGAGAATCATAAATTTTGTTTTATGATCGACTCAAGTTCTTAAAATCATTATTTTTTTAAACCTTTTTTCGTTAAATATTGATTCGTGTGATTTACTGATTTCTGTAAAATACTGACTTTTATATAACATTAGTCACAGTATAACATACCATTCACAGTAAAAAAAAACTGATCAGAGCAAAAGAAAATGCTCCCTATGTCACTCACCGCAATGTGAGTACTGATCTATTTTTTCTTAAAAATTTGCTTAATTACAATATGTTTGAATTTATTTTACATAATTATGTAGATGGATGGATAGATAGAGAGTGAGAGAGAGATAGATAGATAGACAGACAGAAGTTTAAAAGCTTAACAATACAATATAGTGGTACTTGGTTACATAGTAGCCCTTGAAACGGTGCAAGTTGTTGGGATTGTAGGAACCATAATGTAGTAACATAACCTAGACTTAAAATCACAAAATATATTGGGGTTTTTTTGTTCGTTGGGAACATAATGTTTTACACTTTGGTTAAATTCATGACAGGAAACGGTTTTTCATTACAACGGTTTCATTCATCAGTACACTGGTTAGCTTCAGTACACCTCACTTGCATCTGTTGGGACTGTGGGAGGATACCGGAGCACCCGGAGTAAACCCACACAGACAGATGGAGAACTCCACCTGGGGATCAAACCCAGGATCTTCTTGCTTTGAGAAAACAGTGCTACCCACTTAGCCAGCGTACCGCCCCTACAATATATTTTAACACTTTGTAAAAACACTACTGACCTTGCCACTTTAACTCGGCTCCTGTTTTCTAATTCAATAATCCGCTCAGTTATCAGTGCATACCAAAATAAAAGCTTATTTGTCGATGCTCTGTGTCCAAATCAACAGACACAACAGGCATGTAAAATGTGTGAATGTGTTAGAACTGAAATAGTAGAAACCTGAAGAGTGGTTCCTACGGTCACGGTTCACATTTTAAGAGAGAGTAGCATGTTGTTAAATTACATTTAAGAGCCCACTGATGCCTGTACTTTTCCTCACAAACATCCCGGGTTTATTTATTCTCTCTCTCCTATTGCGAGCCGGTGATAAGGTGTGGAATCCACACAGCAGTGGCTTATCTTAAGTTAGCATGCACTCTCTGGAGTATGGGATTTCATTTCAGGCTACTTCACAGTGCACCAGGTATGACCCAATTAGGCTGGCTTTTTTAAATGTGAAATCACATCAATTTGTGATAAGAAGTTTTCCCGTTTAGTTGGGACGCAAAGGTAAACATTTCTCTAAAAGCGCTTTAACGGCGGGCTTGCCTGTGTAAATTTATTAAAAAATATATATATTTCAATATTTATCTTTCTCTGCAATAAATTTGCTGAGACTACTAAATGACATCACAAGCTAATTTAACTTAATTTAATAATAACACATTACAAGTACAATAATTATATTATCATATGATATAATAGTATAATATTATTTTCTTTCATTACTGTAATAAATAACATGATATCAAAAATAATTGCCAATTCAAACATCTTCTCTCATTTTCTTTGTTACTTTATTTGTCTGAGAGCGGTACTCACCAATCAAAGCTGCTCACTGCAAGGGTCCTGGACTACATGATGATATTTCTGATGATATTTTGAACTTTATCAGGTTTTACAATTGGGTGTCTAGCAAGCTCACGGTCGGGTGTCTGTAAACTTTTGGCCATATAACAGAGCTGCAATTGTTAAACCAACACAGCGATGCTTTCTGGTTTTAGTGGAAAATAAAGAAGACAACAACAAACAACAAGAAGTTGCCACAGGAAACACTGATACAATCAGCCACAAATATGAACCTCTCTCTCTCTTTCGCTCTGTCTCTCTCGATGTGTCGGCTTCTTTTTCATCTTTATACACAATCAAATCTGATTGCAAGAGGATGAGGAGAGTTAATTCCTGAATTGTCACCATGACCAGACTACCCCAGATCTGACTGTATTGCAGTAAAAAAAATAACAACATAGAATTCAATTATTTGCTGTACTGATTAACATATCATATAGTATTAATCGTGTCTGAGAGAGCTTATAGTTCAGATTTCTTTGTTTTCCACCTTTTTGGATGCTGAAAGAAGCTTTAAAGGATGAAGTTTTTATGTGATGATGAGAAAGCAGTGGTGCTTCAGTGGCTACACGCTCAACTTCTGCTGGGAAAAATGCATCGTAATTCATAATTTTACTACTTAATAAATAGAAAGTTTAAAGAGTGCAGAACATTTGTAATTTAGAAATTTGGTCCATTTTAATTATTAAAGTTTATTTATCATGGTAATCCCTAATAACTTTGCAGACCTGCCCTCGGCTCTTTTTAATGAGTTGAAATTTATCAGCGCAGAGGTACAATTACCTCCCAAACTGTGTATGACATGAATTGATCACTATTAAGATATTTATATTTCATTAAGATAATGTGAAGTAAATAAAAAAAAATTAGACCACATCCAAATATCCAAAAGTAGATCCACAGTATTATTCTGGGAAAAAAAACATTTGAGATGATATAGTATTTATAGCCTGGGACCTACTGTGAGTTAAAACAAACACATCTCTTTAACTCAGTGCCTTTAATGGCTGGGGCAGCAGGTTTGTTTAACATTTTATCCCCTTTTAAATTTAGAATTAATCTTCTGTGACCATGAGGTGGTCTGACATTCCATTCCATTCATAAAACAAATAGTATTAAAATGGATTGACCTCAATTTGATCTCTTTTTTTCCTCTTCCACTCACAATATGTTGGTGGATTAATTCATCACAAAGGCAATAATCATTGAAACTAATAGGGAACTGTAATGGTGGCTGCCCGGTGGTGGATCTGAACACATAACCACTGGGTACCACACAGCTGCTTTCACCCGGTGCTTAGTAGTCTCACTGTGGAACAGATAACTAGACTTAAAAATATGGACTAAAGGCTTTTAATTGTTGACCAAAGATTCTAAAAGTCAGCCAAACAGGCTTTGTAGACGGTGCTTCAACTCTGGTGGGTTAAAGACCAAGAGGCTCAAAAGTAACACTAAAAAACACATTTTGGAAAAACACTGCCAGGGGAACTTCAAGATTCACAAGGACAAGGAGTGATTATAACAAAAGGCTTTCCCAACAGAAGAGTAGCACTACAAAAGATAAACCTGAGAGAACAACAACAAAAATCTTTTTTTCTTTTTCTGCAAGAAAGAGGAACTCAAAATGAGAAATGAAGGTGAGAGCTCTCAGCTCTCTCCCCAGAATACCGTTTGTGTTTGCCCATCATGAAACAAAGAGCCAGCAAGTGCTAACTCTTTTACTGTCCATTTATAGACCTGTGCACAGGTGTTCTGCTTCAGGTCTGATTGCAGACTCTCTGTTGACCTCTAGTGGCGGGAGTCTGACCAGCCCCAGGACCAACCCTTACAAGAACATGACCATTCCTATTCTTTCTGCTCAAAGACAGACTTCCTTCCTCAGTTAGAAGACATGTAGTCAGTTTAATGGGAGTTTTATTTGTTTATTGGAAATTGTAATGTTTTACACTTTAATTACTTTTATGACAGACACGTTACTCAATACACATATATAGAAATACAAAGGTTTATCTGTTCACAAGTTCAAACACAGTCATGGACATTTTTGTATCCCTCTTGCATGACTGTGAAAGAAAACTGAAGCTCATCGGTTAACCTGAAGAAGAACATGTGAACTTAGCACCAAAACTGGACTGTCCCCACCTGGGGACTGAACCCATGAATATTTCCTGAACTAAAGATTCACATACATTAAAAGATTTAAATGAAGATAAATTGAAGATGCTTTAATTTAAAACAATTGATCAATAATGATGCTTAAGATCATATCTCAAGAAAACAAACACTGGTGACTGACCAGTGAACATTTGAATCTTCAGCATTAAGCTGATGCTCTTATCCAGCATCTGCTAAGGCTCAAACAGGCAACCTTCCAATATTAAAAAAATATTGTTCATTTTACTCTTTAAATGTATAACCAGCTCTTACACAGGGCTTGACTTTTCCACATGCATTGAATTTAAGCAGTGTTCAGCAACATTAGCCAAAGACTCTGGCAGCTCATTAGCAATAAGTTGACAACCAGTTTCACAAACGAGCAAAATAATAAGGGTACGGTCTCAATTAATTGCAACCTGCTGCTAGTTAGACACATCATGTAGCTTCTCTCCCCTTCAGGTGGTCACAAAGTCTTGACAATATGTCTCTTATAAATAACAGCAGAGCTAACAGAGGCATGACATAATTATTCTTATTAGCTTTGTCTTTCATGTGTTTTATTTCTGGAAAAATAAAATACTGTTGTGCAGATAATTACATATTAGATTCTGCAAAGAAATAGACTAAACACAGAAAAAGGGATGTTAGGGTGTTGTTAACAACACTAGCTCTGGGGTTTTTTCACTTTATATTTCACTTAAATATCACTTTGCTCTGAAGAGTTCTTTTAATATTAATTTGTTTTATTTTCCATTTTTATAAATCATTTTACAAATTATTGCTCTCTATTGTATTACATTTTACATATTAGGATTTGCATAGTCAGCTACAAATTCTTAGATATTTGCTTGAGATTTTCATTTTATATATTTATAATTATATGTATATGTAGGTTATTATATTTACTACTGACTCTAATATATATATTGTGGATTACACTTTATGAAGCATGTGTCTCTAAATTCGGTGAATGAGGTTTATTGGGCGGGTGGTTATGGGATTCGTCAGTGTTATTATGGAACTTTAGGATTTTGGCAAGCATCATAATAAAAATTCCCCTGTCAACCCCCCACCCCCGTGTGTTCTCGTAATAAAGTATTTATCAATATGACTTCAAGTCATTAGTCAAGGGCTGCGAAGCTACTATCGCATTAATTTGTTTTTTGAAACTACTTTTCGTTTTATTTTAATTAATGTAATACTGTGGGAGTATTTATTTTGGTGTTTGATATGAAGGAAAATGAAATTTAAATCGTTATACACACACATCAGTGATTGGAATCGTAAGTGTAATCGGATGATTACATGATGTGTGAATGATAGTCAGATTGTGCCATGTGTGTAGGTGTGTGTGTGTGTGTGTGTGGTTCGGCACAACTTCAGTCATTTTCTAAAGTGTGGCACCTTGTGTAAATTTGTTTCAGCTTTTGTAAGTTTGTTTTCTAAATGTAAATTCATTTTTATGATGTAAATCTGATTTGCACTTCTCTGGTGCAGAAGATTCTACCCTGGCATAAGTACAGTGAATAGCTCTGTCATGTGTTTTATTTTATCTACATGTTACTATAAATAGTTCGACTCCTATAGTTTCTCACATACAGTACCTGAATCCCGATGTTCCTGCAGCCTGCCATGATCCAGCTCATCACAGCAGAGCAGCAGTCAGGATCAGAAGAGGGTTTACATTCTCCGACAAAATACAGAATGCAATTTAACTATCTCTCTCAAGTGCTTCTGTTTATTTTCCAGTTCATTATTCTATTTATAATACGATGTTGAGAAAAGATTATCAATGCTCTAGAAAACAATCACTAATAGTGCAACTGAAAGCAAACTAAGTAACAAATAAATATTATAAGGTGGTTCATAAGCATTAGTTTTCTCATTGCTGCTCTTTTTATCTTCTAGTGTTTAACCTGATCTTTGGGATGTGTATTTATATCTCCCTAACCCAACTGTAAAAGTGAATCTTCCTATCTATTTGGCTGAGGTAAAATATAGAAAAAATAGGAAAATGAAAAGCTGATAATAAATGTGATTATTTTTAATTACAACTTCACCTCACTCACGTCTTTGGACTGTGGGAGAAAACAGGCAGACACAGGACCTGGACCACTCCACCTAGGGCCTATTTGTTTTTTCCTTTTCCCTTACAGTAACAGTGCAAACAAACCACATATAGCACAATTTACCTCCACTAGTCAGTTTGTTGTAAGCCTGCCATGACTAGACTATTTGTTCATATGAACATGATCTCACACACGATTGTGACAATTATGTGTTTTTCTTTTCTTCTTTTCATTTTGATATTAGTTGCTATGGACAGACGGAGATTTATACCCACAATCATCATTTAAAATAACGAGGGAAAAAAAGATATAGACATAATTTTATTGTTTTTATTTTGTTTGTTTTTTGACGTACTTATGCTAGGAAAGTTCACTTTCCAGAGAACTCCTCTCTGTCTACATTCTTTAAAGCAAATTAAAATCCGAGTTATTTCAATGGGAAAGCATGATGAAAGGTTAATGGTTGCCATTCCTCTACAGTGTTTGTTCATTATCCAAATGCCAAACAGGCACGGTTTAATCAGTGCCCTCCGCTATTCACGGGATTTAACGTCGCCAGATTTTGAATACGTTCATTATATACTTCATGTTTTATTTAAGCAATCAGCATGCAATCTACTCCCATTCAAGTCAGTGAGTGGCCACTTTGATCCAAAAACAAGAGCGCAGAATGATGTTTACGATGATGCCCTGGCGGTGTGAAGCCTCTCGCAGACGATGATGACTTATACAAGCGAAGATGGGTTATTTGCCATGGCTGAATTATTCGGCTGAAATGAGTTATGCTTTGTCAGACTTCATTGCCTCTAAAAATGTGAATTCTTTGTATTCAGAATCTAAGCTTTTTGTTTGGATGATGGGGATTATAAAGACTGTTGGTCTGTTTTGAGATGTCTGCCATTGTGGACCTGCACACAATGGAGCAAAACTTTATTTTAATAGCTTGAACCAAGTGGATGTAGACTAAATGATTTTGCCATGTTCCATCTGATAAATAGGTCTTATCCAAAATATTTCAACTCTTATAATGAAACTATTGAAGGAAAAGTTATGGCTACCAGTCGGTTCAAAAATTGCCTTTTCTCAATAAATACATTTCAGAAGCATGATTTACATTTCAGAATAAATAACATGAACCTGTTTCCTTTACATTAGTGTCATTTGTCTGTTAATTAATGTTAAGAAAAAAGAATGGTGGCGAAGTGTGTAGCACTGTCACCTCACTGAAAGAAGGTCTAGGGTTCTATCCCCAGGTCGAGGCAGTCCGGGTCCTTTCTGTGTGGAGATTGCATGTTCTCCTCATGTGTGTATGAGTTTCCTCCAGGAGCTTCGGTTTCTGTCCACAGTCCAGAAACACGTAGTCAGGTTAATTGGAGACACTGAATGGTCTTATGGATACCTTGCCACATGAATGCATAAGCCACTGCTTATAGTGCCGTTCCCAAACCCAGATAAATAGGTGGGGTGTGTCATGGAGGGCACCTGGCATAAAAACTGTGTCAAATCGTATCCACTGTGGAAACCCCTAACGGGAGCAGCCAACAGAAGAAGAAATATATGCTACTCAAACATACCTATAAACTGTAAAACTAGAGAAACTAATTATATTGTAATTATTTTCCAGCTTTACTTATTCTCTATTTGTAATTATGCGTAAATGTGAACATTTATTGTTGTTCTATTTTCTATCATAATAAGAGAGGAATATATTGTGCGAATGTTATTTCGTGGTGCATCATAAATAAAGGGGAAATCAATAACTCAGCAAATCAATTCTTTTAGGCTGTGCCTGCAGATTAAACCTTTTAGAATTGATGCATCACATGACTGATTCTCAAAAGGATGGAAAGCATATAATGAAACCCTAATGACAAAAGAATACAATATAGATTAAATAAAATCTTATTAACCACAGTTACACTCTCTGCTTTGTCTGTCAACATGTCTGAGATGTACACATTTTACTCCGTAATGAAGGAGAATTTAAAAGGAATGGCTTAGATAACTAAAAATGCCCCCCTCCGAAGAACAAACGAGAGAGATCTGGAATAATAACTTCACTCCACCGCATTATGTTAGCAGGCTTCTGATAAGAATGTGAGAAAATGGCAGCTGTTGGAAATAATGCAATTCATTCTGTATAGCTGCGGGACACTACGGGATCCCAAATGAAGCATGTCTTCTATTAGACCCCTAAAGAAACAAACTAATAGCCTGCAAAGACTTACCATTTGTAATGTGGCTATAATTCATATGATTCATTAACCCAAAATGGAAAATGTACTATATTCTGATTAAAAAATGTCCTTGGGGAAATTCACCCGAAATCTGTTCTGAAATCTTTTTCGGCCTAAGCAGCATGGAAGGGATTTGCGGCGTGGACATCGTTATTGTTTACTTGTCCAGTCCGTGTGATTAAATGCAAACAGAGTCTGATCTGCTTTGTGGTCTCTTTTCACCGAGTCCCACTGAACAGTCACGACTGCCTTTCCGAATGTGACTCACAATCATCTACCTGTGATGACAGTTATAGCAAAAGCTTAACATAGGCAGGTTTTTCACAGGCAAAATGGGGGAGTGACATTCGAGGTTTAATAGCTTTTAAAGTGTCATTCAGTGGTTAAAGAATTAAAAAGAAGAGAAGAAACACTCAGACAAAACCTAGTAACCTAGTCTGCCGATTCAGACGCACTACTTAGTGACCAGACGTCAATGATTAGGTCACCCCAGTTGTTGCTCACTATGCTAACACAGTTAGCCTCAGGCCATTCAAGCCAATGGCATGAGGTAGCACAACCCGCTAGCGTGCCAGCTAACATCTGCCTCTGTGTACATAATATGGTTAAAATGTCATTGACCTGACTGAATTTGGAAATAAATGATTACGGATATGAAAATAATAAAGATGGTCCTTCATTCAATTGCTCATTCTCAACAATTTAACTCAAATTGTTGAAGGTAATGCTGGTGCTGATGAAAAGGTGTCAGAATACACAATGCTGCACATTTTGTTGTGTATGGGGGAGCAAAAGAGGGACCAACTCGAAATGAGGGAGGTGTCATAATGTTGTAATTTCTCATTTTACTGTATAGTAGTATTTTTTAAATAATTTTATTTTCTCTAACTTTATTTACTGTGCTGATAAAACACTGAAATTTTCCTCATATGGATTCCAATAAAGGAATCTTATAGTTTCTTATGGTTGTACCACCATGCTCTCAAAAAAAGGAAATGAATGCCATTGTTTAGAATTAGTCATAATGTGTCTCTGGAGTGATGGGGCAGCTACACTACCCGCTGTACCACCCTGTAGTCCAAGAGTGTAGTTCAGAGGTCCGTCTACTCCACAATGCATAAAAGGAGAGGGATAAATAATAAGAAAAAGAATCCATCAGTCATGGATATTCTCCAGTGACAGGGCTCTAGACCTCTGTGAGACTAATTGTCAGGCCTCCTGCTTTTTCAGCCATTTGTCTGAAGGATAATTGCCCTCCTCTTTGCTATTGTTCACCTTGCAGCTGTACAACTCCCCATGTAGGATGAGCTACTGCAGCTGCAGTGTGTGTGTGCGTGTGTGTGTGTCCATCTGGGTGGTGTGGGCTGTGGTCCATTCATCAATGCACATTTAGCAACCTCCTCCGGTGGGCTTAACCCTGCACCCATCGGAAAGCTATACATCCACATCAAAACGCTTCCATCGTTAGCAATGATCATTCGTTAATTACACAGTAAGTTCGTTATTTGTAAACCATCCATCAATGATGCCTGTAGTAAACACCATCAGGTGGAATCTGGCTAAATCTAACATTCTAGATTTCTCTGAAGTGAAATATGTGTCCTTAGACCAGGGTTTTTCAGCTATTTGTTTTCACTTCCTAAGGTAAGAACTAAGTTAAGTTATTAAGTTAAGTTAATTGATTTTTAAGTATAGTTACAGTTAGCTTACAGTTAGGCAACACAGCCTCCTACAATGCCCGTTAACACCTCCCATCTATACTGAAAACTATAAATTGTCACTGACAAGCCTAAATTTGCAACAAAAAAAGAAAGAAAAAAAACCTTCTACAGATTTATACAGTTTAAAAATCAATACATATTGTTTTACAAAATAATCTGTTCGTTGCTGATCTGATCTGATGTATTTTAAAATAAGAATAATTAAGAATAATTAAAAGATAAATTTGAACATAAAACAAATCAGGTTGTTAAAAAAGACACAGATTTACTCTCTTTAACTTAACTTTGATTAGGTGCCCAGGTAAAGAAGCTGAAGTAGGGAAGGTGGTGCCAGAAAGGGCATCCGGCATAAAAACTGCACCCAATTAATAGGAGCAGCCGGAAGCATTTGATTAATCATTGGCATTTTAAGCTCAAAAAAATGTAACTGGAATCTAGCAATGACAGACTGAGACTCCTGAAACGACAAGCGAGCACTATTAGTCTCTTTTTATGCTTTGTCCTCAAAGAATTGCTGGATTTTTTCTTGACCACACTCTCACCTTAAGTGCTTTGAGCATTCCCTTAAACATTGTTAGGAATTCACAGACAGGCGACACATCGTCGCTTCTCTCACCGTTCCAGAAGCATATTATTACAGTTAGAGCCATTCAAGATGAGAAAAAAAAGAAAACCGAACATGTTCAGGGCCCGAGGCAGAACAAAAAAAAGGTGCCAGGCTCGATAATGTCGTCCGCTGGCCGCACGGACAGAAGCGCGGCGCGCCGATGTGACTGATCTGCATGAAGACCGAATGAGATCATTTTAAAGACTTCTAGTTCCATTTCCTCTGGCAGGTAGAGATGTGCCGTGACATCGTCTCTGCCCTTCACGAGAGACAGGCTCCTTGCTTTGAGGCTATAGTAATTCTACATGACACCTGACAGAGAAAATGAATCACTGGTCAGAGACGGAGTGCTCTGAGTGAGAGTTCCAGTCTAGCAACCGTGCTTTGAGGTATTGAAGTTAGTCAGATGGACAAAATATCGAAAGGCATTCTATAATTATCCGAGGCTGGAGGTGCCCTTGAGACAAGCGCTGGGGCCAAAATTGGATATCGGCTAATCTGTCATTTATGTGGAAAAGCAAATAGGATATATATATATATATAGGATATATATATATGACAATATCTATTGTAAAAAGCGCTATACAAATAAAATTGACTTGACTTGACTTACTATGGATATTAGCTGGTGGTCATCATAATGGCACTTGACTGAATAGTTTGTTTAATATAGTTTTTATTAATTTTGACACACATTTGGTCATATAGTGCAGCTTAGTGATAAGTTTTACTATTTCTTAATATCATAGGTGAGTGAATGGTGTATGCTCCATCTATAGGTACATATGGCTATTAGTAATAAGGCAGAAACAAACAAGCACACAAAAAATACATTGGTTTTGTTTTTTTTTTCTCTCTCCATAAGTTATTCTATTAACTTTTATTTATAAAATAAAAAAGTATAATCGTATTAAATATGGTGAACAAGGACCCTGGAGTGTCTTTTAATTTTTTATATAACTGTGAAAAAAAAATAATAAAAAACAAATCTATAAAAATCTAAAAATTGCTCGCTAAATGTACTGTTTAGAAGATGGAGAACTGAAAGAAAAATACATAATAGTGAAAAACATTGCGCCTCTACAGGAAGTGTAATTACACAAATTAGAACGCAGTTTAAAAAGGCATCTTAAGCCCAGCTGCCTGCTTGACACTTCCTTCCTTCTCAAGTACCTTTGCGCTAATTAGCCAATTGTAAGTGAGCGCGAAGATTTCTTGCTCAAGCAAATGACACCCGGTTACCATGGAAACGTTACATTCTTACAGCCGAGGATGCCCCGCGCTCTTTTTTTGGTGGGGGGGGTGAGTAAATCGAGCATGATTCTCAAAGGCAATGGCTTCAGGCCTTTACATCAGGCATCACATCTGTCGGGAAGTGAATGGTCCCTGTGCTTCCTGCGTTCTAATACAGCTGCTTGTGCACAAGCTCAATCCCATCACAGGGTGGATGAATGGGAGTGGAACGCTCTCTATGTATGTAGTATTTGCTATAAAAAGGCTCTGGCGGCTCAATGCGCTTGATTGGAAATGCTACAGTCCTGTCTGACCCTTATCTGCTTCACCTCCAGACATATCCGCCACATTAAATGTTTGCCGGGCCTTAAAATCTCTAGTGGCGTATTTTCATCCCAACTTAACTTAATATGACATGTTTCCCGGCAGCAAAACACATTTAAGCCCTGCCAATCTCCCTCCGCTGACTGCGAGATTCAACCATCTAACTGAAAATGTGTTTTTCACCCTGAAAGAATACCTGTTTATTTATATATATATTTTAATAACTGACAATGTTAAAATTGAATTTCGTGATGTCTTGTAGGCATGTCTGCAAAAGTAAATGAAAACATTTGAAAACTGCAAGACGTGCTTTTCTTATTTCATGATCAGAATTAAATAGTTGTTGTGTTTTTGTGCATCCAGCAGAAACGGCGGAGCGGTGGGCACACCAGACAGACGGAACAAAATGTCAGCCTCCAAAGTTCAATTATGCTGTAAACAGATTCAGAAGGCTAGATAAGCTTTACTCTCACAGACTGCTCTATTCTCTGCTGCTCTTTACGTGGTGTGTATGCGTGTTTTGTTTTATAACATTTTTATATTCAAAGTACAGTATGTACACATTGTTCATTCAAGTATTAATTATATACAAACCCAAATTAGAAAAAGCCGGGACAAAGGCAAATATTTCTTACATTTATCTTATTACATTTTCATTTACATTTCATTTACATTATCAGCATTTAGCAGATGCCTTAATCCAAATCAACAAACAGTACAGTTACAGTATACAGTCTGAGCAATGAGGGTTAAATGTAAGGAACACCAAATATTGGTTTTTACTTTTTATGTATTTTTTTACATTCACTTATTTGGCCTGTATTTCAGTGAGCATTGTCCCCAGTTCTGCTTTGACTGTTGAGCAGATTATCTCAGGCTTGTGACGGGCATTAGTCAGTGTTTGATAAATAAAGTGCTAATGAGATAGCAATCAGAAAGGCACCAACACCAAAGACAGTCTGGCAGCGTTTGATAAACTGTTTTGCTTATTTTGTTCTGCTTGCTTTAATCTGACTCCTCATAATCTTTCCTCCCTCCACCAAAACCCCTGATCAAGAAAATGCTTAATTATGGCTAATGAATTCTGTCCAGTGCTTGACTAAACTTGCCTATCAAATATTGTGAGTATTATATTGGTGTGAGACGAAAGAGAGACAACAAACTAAAAACAGAAGAGGAAAAATAGTGAGTTTGGTGAATTTTGATCAAACTGCCTTTAATCGTCACTCTAACTTTGAGGCAGTCTTGGCCTGGTGGTTAGAAGGTTGCCGATTTGATTTTCAGAGCCTACAGGTCACAGCTAAAGTGCCCTAGAGCAAGGCACCTAACCTCCAACTGCTCCCCGGGTTCCATGGCTAGGGCTGCCCTCCCTAGTGTTCACTAGTGTGTGTATGCATGTTTCACTGCACAGATTGGGTTATAATGCGGAGGAGGAATTTCACTGCACAGTGATAAAAAGAATATTCTAAATCTTAAAAAGCGGAGCGAGACTGAATATGCTGTGATGTATTTTGTCAAGAATGAAACTGTAACGAAGTGTTTCAGTGAAAATATGAACATCCACTAGCACAGAAATTATAGGTGTCAGAAAATAAATCAGAAAAATTCAGTAACTGTGGGTAGAGCTTGTTGGAAGCTAATAGACTCTAAAATTATAGCTGACCTGTTTGTCAGAACTGGTGCAGCGGTATTATAAAACAGTATTTCCATACTGTAAGTTCAAATATTAGTTTTTCCTTAATAACTGTGGCCCACATGTACTAATGCATGTAAAAATGTTATAATTATTATTATTATTGTTATTGTTATTAATAATAAATCATAAAGTTAAGAAATAATTAATTAATAAATAGACCAATAAAATATTATTATTATTATTATTATTATTATTATTATTATTATTATTATTATTATTAATAATAATAATAATAATAATAA
>JAYDZG010000029.1:27823864-27858197 GCA_034509265.1 Microcambeva bendego
AGAAACGAAATTTGATTGGTCGTTAAAATTTGCAACTCTAAAGCTTGATAATTACCTTTGGGGGTGCCGATACCATAACCTTTGCTGTCAATAATGCCGCCAACTTGGGTCAGGTTGCAGTTTCTGCGAGTCACATATTCAATGGTCGTAGATTCCATAAGCAGGGCATAGTCTGACTTCAAAACCCTTTGAATGCCATCTTCAATTGACTTGACCAGAGAGGTGCTCTGTTTGCTGCTCATGAAGGCCCACATCTTCTCAAACGTTGAAACTCTGGATTTCTGTAAAAGAGAAAAAAAGCATATCTAAGCTCAGTATAAGGAGCTAGTTACCATTACAAAAAACTAAGCCAAATGTGCTTTTGCTATATAAACAGTTTATAATCCATACAGTGCCAAACATCCGAAGAAGTTTTCTAAAGACAGATGATTGATACTGACCACTGTAGATCAGGAACAAGCCAATCAGAATTTAATTACAAAATGTTTACTTGTTCCCTGATATATCCCACACACTAACAGGTGCCGCAATGAAGAGGTAATCAGTGGTATTCACTTCACCTGCCAGTGGTCATCATGTAATGCCAGGTCTATGTAACTGTCTGTGTAGGATACTGGCTGGATAAATTATATTCTTTAGGTGCAGTACTACACTGACATATCATTGGTCACACAACAAGAAACTGCAGTGTATTTAATCCACTGATAAGCCTTAACAAAGACCCCCACGCACAAATGAACCAAATAAGCACTTTGCTTCTCCTGGGCTTTGGCTCCATTACGATGAGATTTTCTGAGTCAAAGCGACGCCGTGCTGTTGTTGACATTGTTCTGTTAACCTTGAGCACCTGTTATTCTTTCCTTCCCTCAAACGCTATTTTCCCTGGTGTCTCACAGTGTAATTGAAAGTGGCTGGGAATTGGCTTGCGCCTTCCACTCCTTGAGAATGAATAAGCATTAGAGCGACACAACTGACGCTTACTGATTGAAGCAACTTATTTGTCCTCTGGACTGCTGAATGCACGCTGCATTAATTCAAAGACATGAGAGAAAAAAGTCTTTTCTCAGCGAGTAAGGAAAGAAACCTGGGCTGGCTTAATAGAGTGCTGGTGTGATTGCAGTGAGTTTAAATGCCATTTCACGCTTTTTTACAAGGAGGTCATGTTAGCTGCCATAGCTAATCACAGTTAATTGTTGGCTCAATTCCATCAAGTATCTAAATTGACACAAAAGAATTAGCATGTAAGTGCTCTCTGATTACACTGGATACAATGCTTAATTAACTTTTCATGTTTAGGTGTAGATATATGATTTATTATTTAGGATTTTTTGAATGACAGAGTACTCATTGGACCAAGTAATACTTGATCTCATCATTCGCCAATGAGGTAAGACTAAATGCCATGATGGTTTATTTGCAAACACCTGTTTCTACAATCATCTAATTGAACATACTCTGATTATGCAAAACCATCTAAATGATAAAATCACATCTTCACATTTAGTGATTTTTTAATCAGAAGTAAAAGTCTGTCTGTCCATTGAAGATAACATCAAAATGACCAAAAAAAGAAAGAAAAAAAGATGAAACGAGTATCTACACTGTTTTTTTTATTGATTTAATTTTAACCTTAATTGGTTATATGTATTTCCCATATATGTAACAAAGCTTTGGCAAAATTAATGTCCATATTCTGTTATGCCAATAAAGCACTGTTTAAATTGAGTTTAAAGAGGCAGAATTAGGTTGGTGCATCCGGGTAGTGCAAGCTTCCAAGATAAGAATAAAACTTAAGATTCTTTTAAAAAGAAGCATTTTGGTTTCTAAATTCCTTAAATATTTGTTACAATCATGTTTGTAATCGGTTTCAAGCATGGAAGTTCAAACTCTAGGTGCTGGTTGTGCTATACCGGGATACTGTTCTGCTATGTTTTTGACAAGAACCCTTTATGTTAACTGCATGTTTACATTTATGTCTTTATGTTAACTGCATATATACCTGTAATATAATAACAGTGGCAATAGAAGAAATTTATAATTAACGAAATCATTCTACCTTGAAAAATGACATTGTCGCGCCATCTTTGACCACACCGTACTCAATCTTGGTCTGTTTGGCAAGATCGTCAGCCGAGTCTATGGGAGAATCCATTCTCTCCACAGTGAGAAATGCAGCCAGATTAGCTGTGTAGGAGGAGATAATGATGAGGGTAAAGAACCACCAGATCCCCCCAATGATCCGTGTAGAAAGAGCTTTAGGCATCAGCTCAGAACCTGCAAAACAAACAACAGCTCATTTAAATCTTTGATGATATCAGACTTACAACAGTAACAGAAAAAACTCAAATCTCAGACTGCAAAACTGATTAAAATGTCTGACATATTTAAACACAGTCAGTAAAAGATTGTAAATAATGTGCCAGGAAAGGTTCATAAATATGATGAATGCTGCATGTTGCTCACAAAAAGCAGGAATAAAATAAATATAATATCTGAACTGCAGATTTTTGTTAATTATTCTTTTTAATGTATTGCAATGAAGAGGATCATTTTATTAAAAAATGCTTAGCAAGGATATGCAAACACTACAGTTTAACGATTTATTACAGTTCATGTACATTATAATGAAATGCAACAATGACTTAAATGCTTCTACTGGAAACATGATCATCACCCTGTGGCCATTACAAATCTACCCACAATGCATACACTGTGTCTGATGTAAACAATAAAACAGACCTGCTGGGCTTATTGTTGTTGTTGTGTTGGGCTAAAAGAAAAAGTGCTGAAGTCACGAGAGACAATATGGCCTGTCAGATTAAGTGCTGCAATGCTGAATTCAAACATCTGCTCATTTCCATAAATGAGTAAAGAAAGTGTGCTACTAATCAGCACCATAAACTTCTTCCATGGAACTGGTTTTGGAAGAGATGTTCTTTTACTTACCCAAAAGCCCAAAAACTTCACTGTTTCATTAGTTATAAAAGTAAAAGTCAGTGAGCACATGTGCCCAGAGTGGTGGGAAGCCCTAGCCACAGTGCCCAGGGAGCAGTTAGAGGTTGGGTGCTTTACTCAACGACACTTCAGTCTTGATCTGTCAGCTCTGGGAATCGAACCAGCAACCTTCTAATTACATGCCCAGTTCTCCAACCTCCAGGCCACAGCTGCCTCTATTTACATAAATTTAAACACTAATTATTTTAATCTTTTAACCATCATGTCCTTAACATAAGGATAAAACACCACAAGTCAATGCAAAAGAGAAAGGAGGTAGGATAGGATATAAGAAATTTACATATAACACGCAAACATAAAAGCTAAACATATACATGAGAATTCACGTCCTCATTCACAAATAAAACACTAGTAAACAGTTAGAAATAGTAAGGGTGCTATTTTAATTTAATTATTTAAGTCTGCATCACTTGGTGCATGTGGAAGAGGAGGAGTATGTCTACAAAGACCACGGTCCACTTCTGAATAATTCCAATTCTTTTATTAAGGATCATGAACTTGGACCCTGCTTAAGACACATGTCAGCAACAACTAACTAATATTAAGAGATTGACCCTACTAGTGGAGAATCCAATAAAGTGAACCAATGAAAAACATGGTCCAAATAAGTTAAAGTACATCTTTTACTTCAAGGACCTCATATTTTAAGCTTATAAAAAGCAAAGAAAAGCAAAGAAATGATATTGTAAATGACGTTGGCATTTGAGAGCATCCTCCATTTCTTTACTGGAGAAAACAAAACACAGTAAAAATAATAAAATAAGAAACGAAGAATCCAAGAGCAATAACAATAACATATAACACTGAGGTAAGAGGTGAAAAGAGATATAAGGCAAGATGTAAACAAACTTCAAGAACCTAGCGCAGTGAAAAGAAGAAATGTGAAGCATGTGGGTGTTACACGTTGACTGTGATTTCCATAAGCCTACATCATTCGGATCTGAGAACAGCTGAAAATTGATGGGAATTCCAGGCAGTTTGAGGCTAGAACAGGAACTTAATGAATTGTGTCTTACATTTGTGATCCTCACGGGCAAAGATTCACTATGGAGAGCTCTCTGTTTGTCACTTTACATGAGCTTAAGCATTTCATTACTTGTTCTCTCTCCCCTGCCTACTTTATTATGGCTGCTTCATTTTCAGGGCATCATTTGTTAATGTGTGCCCATGAGGGGCATGGTGAACAAAAGCATCAGGCTTGTGTGTCTCTAATAGCTTCGCTTCTTTTCTAATTCACTTGGACTACAACTAAAAGCAGGAACAATGTTATTCAGTGAGGCAATGAGAGAATGTTTGGATGCGACAAAGATGCATAGGTGATTTAGTAATGAAGTATTTAATTTGATTTGATTACCACAGTAAAAAATACACATGATCAGCCACAAACTTATAGAAAGGAGAATGGGGAAAAAAGTAGAATAATGTAGATGAGAACAGATGGGACAGCTCTGGGAGTTTTCCTCTGCAGTGTGTCAGCATCACACCAAAACAGAAGCACAGCCTTTTGTGAGGATTGATCCCAGCCTCATACCAAACACATGAGGGAAGAGTCCCTGACGGAAGCTGCACTTTACAACAGGACAGAAAAACAAACTCTACTGATATCTTTCCAACCTGACAAAATATTTGACGACTGCATGACATATTTCCTCTCCCCACACTGGCACATAGCATGCCAACATTCCTCTTCTGTCATAGAAACCGGAACTCCACACACACAATATGAGAACGGCTTCTCTTGGAAGCAGAAACCTTGTGCTGCTGTCACCTGAAGCTCTTTCTGAAGGGTTGTTAAGCAGGCTCGAGACATACGGACTGCGTTACCTTGCTGCATGAGGGAGCCCACGCCGAACCAGAAGCTGTTGAGGAGCGTGAAGTTGTTCTCCACTACATCAGAGCTTGGGTTACATGGATGGGCATCGTACCACTCATATGGGCTGAATCTGTGGAGAGAGAAAATACAAAAATGACAAAAACAAAATAAGAAAAAGATATTATCTGTGTAAAAAACAAAATACTAAGCAAATAAATGATCACACTTTATTGAGTTTACTGCAATAAAAGTTGGTTAAAATTACACTTCAGTTCATTATTGCACAGATTTACTGTAGTAAAAGGGTTTAAGACTAGACTTCAATAATAATCTCCGCTTTGGCTTTTTTGCATTCATGATTTT
Source organism: Microcambeva bendego (assembly GCA_034509265.1). Lineage (NCBI taxonomy): Eukaryota > Metazoa > Chordata > Actinopteri > Siluriformes > Trichomycteridae > Microcambeva > Microcambeva bendego. Next base: position 27,829,056 of record JAYDZG010000029.1, read on the forward strand.
GGGTCATTGAACAAACACGATACTAGAAAGATAATAGAGAAGAAGCATATTTTGCAAACCCTTTCATCTTAAAATCCTGGTGCCAAGATTCTATTAGCACACCAGTGCTGAGAGTCTGAACTCCCCGGTTTGAAACCAGCAACAGGAAGAGCACATGGTGTAAAACTATGTCATCTATAATGGGGATCTGCTGTGGCGACCCCTAACGGGAACAGCCAAGATAATTAACTAAGCCTGAAGACAAATATCTATGCCTAAAGCTCACATTCTGTACTGACCCATAGTGATGTTTCAGACACGTCTAAACCATAAAAAAATACTGAACCAACTTTGATTGTAAGGAGGAATCTGGTAACAAAGAAAAGCACAAATGAATGTCTGACCTGCTTAATCTTATTTTTTTTTCAGATGCTGAGGAAGAATTGCATCAAGCTCTATCAAAACAAGCTTAAAACTAAGCAACTAACTAAAAGCTTTTCTGCAATGAATATTGGGCTGGGTAGTTGGAAGGCTTAAAGTGCATGTTCTTGTCACATGGTGGATGGATCAAAAATTGGCCTAAAAGAAACTTGTTATAACCGTGGGTTTATACTTCTCAATCAATCAGTAAACAGCAAAAAGTATGTGGACCTTGTAGTTATCTAAAGATCAACACCATGACATAAGAATCAAATTCACTGTCCAGGCTGGTGGAGTTCTTCCAGCCGTGTCTTTGTGGACCTCAGCTGAATGTCTGAATTTAGCCATACATTGAGTTTTAATACACTATTTAAACACTGACAAATTCATTTGACATTGTATTTGGAATTTGGGGTTAAAAAGAATTCTATATGAATAATTTGAGATAATGTCATGTCTAGTTTTGTCATGGTTAAGGTCGGGTAATTGTTGCAAACATTCAATATAAGTAACAGCACATGTGACAGGTAATGGAAGTGCATCCCAACAAACCTGCAACATACAATGCACGAATTTAAAGCTACTCCTTTGTCATCTAAAGTTTAGATTACAGTTCAAAATGTCAGAAGTTAGTACAGTATGATTTGCACATGCAGTTTTTGGAATTATTATTATTTTTTAAAAAGACATGCAAACTCCCAAAAGGACCCGGAACGTCCCAACAGGGGATCAAACCCAGGACCTTGAACTACTGAAAATTATAAAAAAGAAATGCAGTGTACATATGATTTAAGCATTCCAACAGTCTGTAATAACATGTCTGTGATATTCCTGCTCTAAAAGCCCTCTAGTATAATCACTGATTCATATTACTTAACCTAAATCTGTCCTCAAGTCTCAAAAGATGTGGGGATGAGTCAAACAAAAATAAAGTAGATAACAGACGCTGCTTTTAACACTGCTTCACAGGAAACTGATGTTTTTATACATTTTTAAAGCACAGTTTTATTGTGAAGTGACATATGTCATATTATCAAAGAAAATCTTTATCTTTAGAGAGATTGATGAGTGGGTTTGATGAAATGGGACCATGTTGTTGACTAGACTGTCAGATGTAAGTGCTATCTGTCAGCTCAACACTAGAAATGACTGGGACATCTGCCAAGCAAAACCTTTCTCTCAAAAACTGAAATGCTTTTCTCAACCCCCCCTTTCTGTGTCACTTAGCATAAAAGAGTTGTTTATCACCCAATACTTATTTTTTGTCTCTATTTAAATGCAATGTGAATTAAATATGATCAAATTTCAAAGCATGATCAAGCACTGTAGAATCTATCCATTGACAGTGCACTCTTATCAGTGCTGGTCCCAAGCCTGGGGAAATAAGAAAGGTTGTGTAAGGAAGGGCATCCAGCATGAATAGTGGCAAATCAAATATGAAGCTCACAAGTGCTCAGTTCAAAACTCTGCAGTGTTGGTAGTCACCTGGTTGCCTGGTAGAGCGGAATGACCGGACTACGTGGATCTTTTCCTTTTTGTGAGCAGTTGGGTATTTGGAGAAACATGTATTTAATTGGACATTGATAAAATTACACACTTTGGCCATACTTTTGCGCTACTTGTCTTTAATAGGAAATGGGTTTAAACCACAAAAAAGTTAGTCTAAAAAACAAAGACTTTTTTAAATGGTTGGAAAAATAGCTCAAATGCATTTACAATGCACATGGTGCAAGTTACCCAGGCCAGTTTAACTAACTCACCCCTGTACCATGTCAGAAGCTGATTTTACCCTTTGTATTGTTATAATAAAAATGGTCAAGTTAAAAAAACATTATTCAAAAAATAGAAATAATAATTTAAGTAATCTGTAAGTTTGTTTACAATAAAATAGCTATTTGTCTATCTGCTCAGTCTCTGAGTGCAGACATCACTGAGGCTACTGAAGCTTTAGCTCGGAGAAAATTGAATCTAGGTGCCATGTGCAGGTATTTGAGAAGATAAGGGCAGAAAATGCAGCAAAAAGCAGAGAGAGAGGACACGTCCATTATTACACAGTTGCTGGAGCGGAAGTGCTTATCCATACTAGTCAGATATTGGAGTTTTAAAATTTAATCTGTATTCCATTGCCCAGTTTTATCTTTTTCAAATTTCAAATGTATATTTTCCACACTATGGTCAGTTATCGAAGCATTCGAGTGAAGAATTTCTTTTCACCCTTAACTTCCCTTTAAAAAAATGATTCTTGAATTTACAGACCCTGATAAGACTGCACTTACGAGTCGAGATTAGTTTGCCGATGCAATATTCAGTAAAAATATACTATAGAGTTACATTTTATATATATAAAATATTTAACAGTCCACTAACATAATGAATTCATACTTAAGATACAGATTATCTTTATGGTTTGTGAAATAAGCTCTGAAGATCCAAAAAATGGATTTACATCATCTGCATTATTGAATTGGCAAGTCCTTTTCATGTTGTCCTATTAATCCAAGCTTGTGACCGTCACTACAATGGACTGGTTGAAGCATCCTAGTGGCTAGGTACCTATAGGACAATTCAGTGTATCCAATTAACTTGTCTGCATGTTTTCTAGAAAAAGAAATACATAATCTAAAGCTATACACACCTATCAGGTATAACATTATGACCACCTTCCTAATATTGTGTTGGTTCCCCTTTCACAGCCAAAATATCTATGAAGCTGCAATGCACTGTGTATTCTGACACCTTTCTGTCAGAACCAACATTAAACTTCTTCAGCAATTTGAGCTACACTAGCTCAGAAACAAAGACAAAAAGGAGAAACTGATGAGAGCAGCTGCCTAATCTTGATTCTCCTAAATAAACATAACCACTGCTCAATAAGTCATCAACAATACACAACCTGGTGTGTGGTTGTAACAGCACCTTCATCACAGCTCTGATAGAAATGCATATAAAAGGGATGATGGATAAATAAATAATAGATGGATGGACATTTCACTTACCTGGCGATAACAAATAAAACACAGCTAACACCCAGGTAGGCCAGCAGGATGTAGACCCATATGTCTGGAGTCATCGGCTTTAGAAAGGAGAAGAAGCCACTGTTGGTGTTGTTAGGACGACGATAAAGGATGCTAATTCCCGTGTTCAGAAAGGGTTTGGAAAAATCAATCGCTTTTTCTCTCATGAAGGTGATGGTAAGGGGTGCTACAGCCAAATCTGCTCTCTGTTCAAAGAAAAAAAGAATCAACATTATTTATATATCCATATCTACCCACCTACCTCCCTACATACCTATCAATCTATACATCTCTCTGTCTGACTATATGACCATCTGAATGTCTATCCGGGTGGAATAGTGGCTCGCTGGGTAGCACTGATGCTTAGCAGCAAGAAGATCATGGGTTCAATTCCCAGGAGGAGTGGGACTTTGCATGTTCTTTTCGTGTCTGTGGGTTTCATCCAGGAAAAATGGTTTCCTCCCCCAGGAGCATCCATAAGAATTCACAGAAATTTTATCAAAAGCAGAAAACAAATTCATCAAGGAAAAGGTAGAAAAGAACATGATAGCATTTATAATATACTGCAAACTACTGGTTACTGTTCAGTTCATTTTCATTTTCCTTCAACCAATTACCCTTATCAGGGTCGGGGAAGGGTGCTGGAGCCTATCCCAGATCTTCAACGGACGCAAGGTACACAGTAACACCCTGGACGGGGAACGAGTCCATCGCAGGACAAATACCTACAGGACAAATCCGTGTCTCCGATCAACCTGGTAGCATGGCTACTGTGGGAGGAAACCGGAGTACCCGGAGGAAACCCATGCGGACACATGCAAACTCCACTGAGAAATGACTTAGATCACCCCACCTGGAGATCAAACCAAGGACCTTCGCACTGTAAGGTAACAGTGCTACCCACTGAGCCACCGTGCTGCCCAACTGCTAACTGAAATAAAGATAAAACATTGTCCCTTATTGACTGAAACACCTCAGCTATCAGTCCACAGTCCACATCCTTTTTTATCTAGCATCCCATGTTAAGAGCATCACACCAACAGCCAATAATGTGGGGTAGTGTAATAAAGTGCTGTTCAATGTGCAGCTGTTTCCCTAGATGGATGGATGGATGGATGGATGGGTGGATAGGTGGATGGATGGATCCAATTCACCTTACGTGCATCTTTGGACTGTTACAGGTAGCCAAAGCCGATTATAATATGTTTTATAAACTGGCCATTTGTTCTTCCTGCCTCAAGCTATTTTTCTCGGGCTATGAACCGACACTACAACACATTAGTTTGTGCATCCTAGTGGCTCGGGTGGCACCCATCGGACCAGTGGCCACAACAAATTTTAAACCGGGGGTTCAGACTCTCAGCACTGGTGTGCAAGCGGAAAATCCAACTGCTCCGCCTGGGCATTTCAATAACACTTTTCAGATCCATGTACAGGAATGATTTGAATTCAGAATAATTTTCCGCTTGTTGTGTTTTTAGTTTTATTAAAATTGGTGACAATAATTGTAATAAATTATGTTTAAATTTAACTTAAAGTCCGCAAGTAATTGTTTCTGCGATTACAATTATTGATTGTAAGTGCCAGGCTGGATTTTTAATTTAATAAATAAAAAATAAACAATCGGTATTTTCAGAACATTCAACTTGTTTTTAGAAAGATTCAATTTTAGATAACACATTAATGCAATGCAACATACACAGATCAGGAATAACATTATGACCACCTTCCTAATATTGTGTTTGGTCCCACTATTGCTTCTAAAACAGCCATGAAACTGTGAGCCTTGGCCACTCATGACCATGTCGGTTTACCAATGTTCCATCCTTGGACCACTTTTGATAGATACTGACCCCTGCAGACCAGGAAAATACCACAAGAGCTGCAGTTTTGGACATAGTCTGACAGTGTCATCCAGACATCACAATTTGGCTCAAATCTTTACGCTCGTCCATTTGTCCTGTTTCTAACAGCAAATTCGGATATAAACTGTTCACTTACTGCATTATATATCCCACCCACTAACAGGTGGCATGATAAAGACATAATCAGTGTTATTCACTTTACCTGTCAGTGGTCAAAATGTTATGCCTGCTGGATGAAAGCACATTATATAGTAAACAATAAAAACATTGTGAAGTGCTACATGTAGTTAAACTAGATTTGTCTGAATAATCGAGGATTGGGCCGAAGCAAATCTTTCCTCCACAGTCAGGTTTGCCAAGGTGATATAAATGTTGACTTAAATGGCCTACTTTCTCGACCGCAACTAGTGCTTTTTTTCCAGGCCTGTCTATAAATTGCAGACGCAGGGAAGCGTTCAGTGGCACGTGTCTGGCTGCATATTTAGAAGGTCACCATTTACATCGCCTCGGCCTGCTTTCCTCTCTCCAGGGTTGGACAGGAGGTTAATGAAACCAGCTGCTTGCTGTACGCTTGGCTGCCTCCTTCCCCTAACATGATGGAATCACAAAAGGGTTCAGACCTCCTTACGCTCTAGCACAAAGGAAATAGTAGAGGACCAGCTTCAATGAAATACTGCGTTTGAAAAGCCTCAAAAACAAAACATTTTAAATAGTATGTTTCATTGCTCTATTTGACAGTGATTGTGTTATTCTTTGATTTGTAGTTCTCAGTATTAGAATTTTGAACACTTTTTTTCACCCCTGTGCTCTCCATACAGTAAAATTTGTCCTATATAAACACACTGGTGAGCACTAGGGGGCAGTGAGCACACATGTCTGAAGTGGTGAACAGCCCTAGCCGGCACTCTGGGAGAAGTTAGGGGTTGGGTGCCTTGCTGAAGGGCACTTTGGTGGTGACCTAGGAATCGAACCGGAAACTTTCCGATCACAAGCCCAGTTCTCTAACCACCAGGCCAGGGCTGATTTTGCCTTTGGTCTTATTTAGAGGTCAGCAGATGCCTGGAGAAGACAAGGCAGAACATTAAGACCACTTAACAAGTAAATTGTTTATCTAAGTGAAATGTTTATCCTCAAACTGGAAAACCGGTTGAGTGTAAGGATTTGAGAGAGTTTGAAAAGGGCCAAATTGTGAGGACTAGACGACTGGGTCAGGGCATCTGAAAAACTGCAGCTCTTGTGGGGTGAAGACTGAAGAAGTTAATGCTGGTTCTTATAGAAATGTCTCATAATAATTTGTGAATCTCTACTGATTTGTGTAGATTTGGTTTAATCATTGTTAAATGCATTAGTATAAGTGGAACAAATAAATGTGTATTGTTCTGGAATGCAAATTATATCTGTTTGTGAATCAGGGTCCATAGGTTGAAGTGGTATTTTTATCCTTACATATTAAAATAATACAGGAATAGATAGCCCGCTGACAAAAGTGAAAGATCCCTCACTTCTTACTGTGGTTTCTACACTAAAGTATGAACTACAGTGCTTCATTTAATTTATTACAATTGTACCTCCAACTATTCCACAATTGGTTACATTCATGAAAGAAGTGATAGTTATTTGTTACACAAGACTCATCAGTGTCTCAGCCCATCATCATCTCCTCCATGTCTTACCTATCATCACAAAGATGAGTACAAAACTGTCAGTTATTATTTATTCTTTGAAATTGTCTTATTCTCTATTGTCTAACGATAATAATTAGAATCTGCACTGAGACTGTAAATACAGTGACTCTTCACAAAAGAAGAATCCTTTAGGAGGACCCAGCCCTCTCTAAAAACCTGAACCAAAGAGATTGTGCTGGCGTGTAACCTTCCAGTGCAAAGATTAATTACCGTGACCGAAACAAATGATGTGCTAAGCCAGCTATTAATACTGCTAGGGTGGCATCATTAATGAGATAATCTATTGTAACGACATCAAAATTTAAAAGGCCTGCTGCATCACTTAGCACCTTTCACACTATGCCCTACGGCTTTGTACTGCCCTTTGTGATCATGTACTAGAACAACACCGAGGGGCATATGCTACACGCTACAAATGCCCTTTCACATTGCATTAAAGTTTATTTAAAAATCTCTCACAGTGTTTAAAACTGGCCTTAACTGAAATCAATTAAAATAATACTAATAATAATGTCTGAGATGGACTGGCGCCCCATCCAGGGGGTTACCATGTGCCTTGCGCCCGAATTTATCCCCTTTAGCATCATTTAATGTGATTTTGGTGTGATCTTTGGACCAGCCATGGTCTAGTGGTTAAGGTACAGGGCTAGTAATCTGAACAACGCTGATTTAAGCCCCAACACTGCCAGGTTCCTTGATCAATGCCCTTGATGTTGAACTGCTCAAGTCTGCTAAATGCTGAAAATGTAAATATGCTGAATGCTTTTCCTAATTCTTAACGTCTGTGTGACATTTTTCATTACCTATAATCTGGATCCATGCTTGACAGGATGTGGTGACCTACAGAGCCGAATAAGAAGTATGGCGTACATTAATGAACCTAGACCAGAGTGACGTGTGAATAAATGTGCTGAGTTTGGAGTGCTTTGTTATTCGCTAATGAAATTATGATTCATGTAAGCTTGTGGGTCGCCAGATCGAAGGACCTAAGCTTAATGTCACTTTTAAAAACAAAAGCTCAGACATGACTATTTTAGTATTGTTTCGGAGCGGACATTTCATAAATGTTTTCGCTCTGGTGTGGAAGGTATTCTTAACTGATTGGGTATAAATCAATCTTTGCAGATCATGTACACCCATAAATGGTGATTCTCTTCTCAGAGGTGGATGGGATCTTCCAGCAAGACAATGTGACACGTCACATGGTTAGAAATGCCTGATATTGGTTGGAAGAGATTAATTAAGACTTCACAGTACTACTCTCAGATAGAGGTTAGGTGCCTTGCTCAAGGGTATTTCAGTCGTGACCTGAGCAAGACACCTAACCTCTAAATTAGGATCCTGCATTCTCACTGGCTGTAGTTCAACACCACATCCATTTACCAGTCGCCTGACTCCTTTCCAGATGTTTAACATGCTCAATACATTACTTCTGTTGGCAAGCCACTCTAATCTAGTTGTTGAGCAATTCACACTTAGCGATCGACAGCAAATCTAGCAATGACCAGTTCAAAATCATTAAGTGTAATCCAGTGCAATTTCAGTTTAAATTAAATTCTTACACTTGGTATGTAAAGCATCTGTTAAGTGTCTAACTTTTACATTCATCCTAGTCAAGTCAGCAAAAAAAACAAAATCCCTGGGATGTTTCAATGTTTTTCAGAGGTCTGATCTACTTGATTGAACTCAGAAAAGTCCATCTTGCCAAACCTTAAGGCAATTTAAGGTCGGCTCTCTGAGTCCATTTCTTCATCTGGAAATCAGCTCCAGTGATTTTGTATCAGCTTAGCCATGTAGACAGCAGAGAGAAAAGCAATCAGCCACAAAGTAAAGCTTATAAAATACATGGCACTTTCAATACTGACAATGAAAATAACAGCCTCACTTCATGGTGGCGGAGTCCTCTATCTTGTCTCTTATGTTGTTGCTATTTTAGTCCTAATTTAGTTCTTTGTTCGGTGCTATGTATCCAGTATCTTTACGTCAGTACTTTAGAACCAATGTAGCACTTTATTTACTGCATATAAAACTTGAATTTTGCATTAGGTAAGATTTTAGCTAAGAATTTAACGATGCACCAAAATACAGGTAAGAACTGATTCAAAACTCCATGATTCAAATTGGTTTGACAGTAGCACAACGCTATACACTTCACCTGGTTGATATCACTGGTGCTATGTTTCTGGTTGCCAGGTTCGACATTTTATAGCCAAATTTGGCTTAGTTTAAAATTGTTTTACATAATTTTAACCTAAATCAGAAATTAAAGGGCATTGAGTCACCGCAGTGGATCGTGATCTGCATTATTGATTTGGCTTATGACAGATGCCCTTTCTGTTACCCAGCCCACCGATGGCGATGCCGAGTTTCTCTGTGCTGGTGTGCTAGCAGAATATCCCACTGCTCCACCTGGGTATGACATTTATTATTTAAATTAAAAAAACAATATCCACATAAAGAAATTCCCCATTAAAACAGTTTCTCTAGTTTAGTTTTCCTAGGCTAGTTAAGCCCTCTGAGTCTGTTTCTCATCAGTGCACCTGATTCTGTATCAGTTTATCTATGTAGACAGGAGCAAGAAAGGCACTCAGGCACAAAATAGAGCTCCAATAAAACACAACCAGTCTGATTAAGGTCAATAAGACCAGCCAGATCCCTCACAGGAATTGTGAAAGGGAAACATTTAATGAGAATACAAAAAAACCTGATAAATATTTATCAAACATTATTGTCAATAAAACATTTACATAAAGGGTCATGAGCTGAGCTTCATGTCAGGATTAACTGTCATGAACTATAATTTTAAGGGAGTTTTTCCTTTTCACTGGCTGCTTATCAGGTTTTTTTGGATAATGTAAAGATGCTTTGAGATAATGTCTCTTGTAAAAAGTGCTATATCATTTATATGTAAAATAAGTTTGACTTGACAAATAATAATTAAAATAATTTAAAAATTATCACATGCTTCAAAATTTAAGGCACAATCCAGTTATATTTTGTTTCAGGTTGACAATGTACTTGCACTGATTGAAGGCAATAAAGAAATAGTATCTCAGCTGCCACCAAACATCAGTAGCTAAACTTCATTAGTACTGCTGAACTTTACATATTGAGAACAGGAATTAGGGATGTAACGATGCTCCACAAGACAGTTAAAATTAGCTGTACCTGATATAATTATATAATTTGATTTAAGTCAATATTCACTTTAAACAGGTGCCGCCAAATTTCTTCATATTACTCATTTATTTACATAATGTGGAATTTGTTTCATTTATTTTTACACAAATAGAGAAACGTGGAACAATGCTTTAAATAGTTTGTACCTTCCTCAGGAATAAAAGGGCATTAAGAGAAATTATAAAAAAAAGAAGTTTGGTCATCCTTTGTCTTCAATTTCATTTTGTTAAAAATGCTTAATAATTAATACTTTTTCTTATTTACATTTATTTTACATTTAAAACACATTCATTCTTGTTTCTGTGTCAGCACTCTTGTTTTAGTGTAATTCTATGAGCCCATGCACCCATCCATGGAACCCTCCAGCAGATCATGTACACACACATGTTGAATCTTTTCTGGAGTTGATGGGATCTTTCAATAAGAGAATGCAACATGTCACACAGCAAGAAATGTCCCACATTGGTTAAAAGAGCAGGACTGAGACTTTCAGGACTGAGACTTTACCCTGGCCCCCTAATTCCCCAGACTTGAGACCCCTAGATCATCGTGTTTGGTCTGTGGAGCCTCCCCTACGTCTTATCCAGAAACTGTGGGATGTACTGCACTCAGCATGGTTCCAGATACCTGTGACAATCTACCAGTACCTTATAAAGTCACTCAAAGCCAGTCTAGCTGCTGTCAGTGCCTCACACGACATCAATCTTAGCTCATAATAAAGTCAGTGTATATTTTAGTATATTGTAAGTAAATATTGTATTTACATAAGGTAATAAAAAACTTCTTTACAGAGATTTACATTTCTCGAATTCCACCAATGAAAATACATCACAAAAAATCATCAGCAATATGTTGTCAAGATCTCAGTAGTAATTACAGTCATTTTGATATCATCACCATCTGTCCACTTTAAACTTAATGAGATGATGCATCAGTTTCAATATATACACCCTAAAGACTAAATTATAGCTCAGCGTGGACACAGACGCACACCTGAACCTGCAATAATCCTTTTGTCGCCCTCAAGGTGACTGTTATCAGAGCAGATCTGGCTGAACCACGAGGGGAAGATTAAGTACTGCAGCAGTAGTTCACCTCTCTAAGCCCTTCCTGGCCACTGACTCTGACTTTGTTCACATATGCCATGTTTACTTATGCCAAGTATTATAACTTTGCTCTGCTCATAGAGGAAGGTGAGGGCAAGGTAAAGTGAAAAGAGAGCCAATTTGCCAATGCCAGCACAGAAGTGCTGCCGCGGTCTCCCAGATAGTATAAACATGTTGCAAATGTTGCAGAGAACATTCAAACTCAGAAAGGACCTTCTTGTTGTGAGGCGAGATTCAGTTAACCACTGTTCCGCCCTATTCTCTGTATTAGCATTTCCTTACCCTTGTAACTCCTGATTGCTAGCAGGAATTTGATCAGGATAAACAATCTGACAAATCAAATCACTTTCTGTGTTTTTCCACCAAAAGGACTTTAGTTCTTGAACCGTTTCTGTTCAGGTCTCTTCAAACCTTGGTGGTTTTTAGAGAAACAGGGGCTTTTTCCATCTGTTTCGGGAGCCAGGCATGAGCCAGTCATGGACGCTGCAAACCAAAAGTATGTTGTAGCATGATGTGGAGTGTGTAGATTACCTGCAAGCATGTGTGCTGCTGTTACAGATGTTCATTTGTATGCAAAAATGAATTAATTAACTATTGTTAATAAGAAGACATGGACAGAGACATCCCTCACCGTGACCCTCGGAGCAAATGGATGATTTGCTCAGGCCTCGACTTCAGCACGAGTTTCCATGACACAAACATCCATTTGTGTGAAGTCACTATCAAACTCACTCTAAAAGCATCTCATGTATCATCATTTAGCTGTATTTACTTTACGTGCTGATCTTGCAGCTCAGGGAAGCACAACCTGTTTGGAGTTTGCATGTTCTCCCCGAGTCTGTGAGGGTTTCCTCTAGGTGGTCCGGTTTCCTCCCATGCCGTCAGGTTAATTGGAGACACTGAATTGTCCTAAAGGTACCTAGCTGCTAGTATGCATAAACAAGTTGGTGCCAGTCCCAAGCCCGGATAAATAGGGAGAGCTATGTCAGGAAAGGCATACAGGGTCAAAACTATGTCAAATAACTAATTCGTTCTGTCAACCCCAAACAGGAGCAGCCAAAAGAAAAAAAATGAAGGTCAGCCGTTTCAACTTTTTTTAGCTTTGTTACCTTGGGGTCAAAATGACATTTCGCACAAGGCTGAATTTGTCCTTTAATGAGGTCTCAGACTTAAATATCTGTTGGAGGGTGGAAAGATTTATTAGGGAGTATACATTAGTATAAATTGTACAAGCCATTCTATGCATCCACAATGCAGAGTTAAAGGATGGGAAGGAATTTGAAGCAGCTGTGACCCAAATCAAATCCTCTATTCTAAATATAAAAAAGAAACGAATTATGAACTTTTTATGAAAAATGTACTTTAAGATGTACCCCACTGTTGAGTAAGTTTAAGAGACACTCTTGGTCTACATGTTCATGCTTCATTTTGATGACTCACTCAAGACCTTGTGATTGTACTTGTACTGTGATTTATTGCCCTGTAGTTAGTCATTCATTTTTTAGTAACTGTTTATTAGTACCAGGGTCTTGTTAGATTGCACTTGAAGCCATATTATACATTATAAAAGGTATCAATTGTATCAGCAATGCACACTCATGAACCCTTACTTACACATATCTGCAGTTAAGAAAAGACGATGAAATCTAAAACTATCTATCCTACACATAGTCCCTGGCCACATCTTTTCACTTGCCTGTCAAATGCAGTATATGAAGAGACATGCTATGCTTCTTTACAAATCATCCATCAACAATACAAGACATCAGAGGCTTTGCCAGTTAGGGACCAGGCAAGATCAAAGTAGCTGTAGTTTTAATATTATAAAAGCTGTTCTGTGATACTTGTGGTTTTTGGCCATTGTGGCGTCATAAATGGGAAATGGTGAATGCACTTGTTAATTTAAAAATCTTGAAAATAAACAAGCCTCAGCATGAATTAGACAGATGAAGCTGGGTGGGTGCATGGGTGGGTGGATGGATGGATGGGTGGATGGATGGATGGATGGATAGCTAGCTAGCTAGATAGATAGATAGATAAATAGATAGATAGAAAAAACTAACCCCACGAATGCTATCCACCAAGCCTCTGAGTTTTAATGAGAGAAACTGAAATTTCTACTTACATGCTCAATGAGCTCCCGAATGATTCCATTCCACTGGCCCTTGTCATCTTGGAAGCCATATTTTCCATCCGGGACCAAACGTATCTCAAAGGAAAAGCCAAGAATGCCAGCCAGTTCCTTCAGCAGGTCAATGCAGAAGCCTTCAAAACGTTCGTTCCCAACAAGAGCCCTGTCAGACTTTTTAAACATGACATACGGCTCCTCCTGCACAAAGACAAAACCAAAATCAAATTCACATCTGGATGCTCTAATGGAGAGCTACAGCAACAGAAATACTTTGGCCGTGTTCAATCAGAGCTGTGATAGGAGTGGATTCAGTAATAGTTCAGTTTGTGTATGTGGAGACTTTTTAATTACATAGTTTAGATCCCACACCAGTTGCTAGCATGCATAAAAGATCATTTGTATGGAATAAATGACTTTTAACATTGTGATAGTTTGGGAAAGCGAACTGTCACAGAAAAAAGTAAACATTTTATTGTTTTAGCAAGATTAGCTCACATTCAGTTTAATTGTTGTATAATTCCTTATAATTCCATATCCTCATTAAGATCCATGTGTTTAGTTGAAAGTCAGAAAATCAAACTACGGCCTGCATGAAAAATGGATCAGGTAATCAGTTATCCTCCATAACTGCTGTGGTGCATTGGTCAGGATAATTGTGGGTCATTGACATATTACTAACATTAAGTGGGAGAGAGTATGTGAACACTGGGAGAACAGATGAATTTCATTAATTGCAACAACCTGTAAGATTCAAACCAGCATCCATGTAGTTGTGTTAAAAGTGAGACCCCAGTCTTGCTAAATATATCCATCCATCCATCCCTCCATCCATCCATCCATCCATCCATCCCACCCAACCATCCAGCCATCCATCCATCTATCTATCGATCTATCTATTGTAAATCCTGCTGTATTAAATGTGATCACTAACAGAAGGTCTAAATGTGGCTGTAAACTAACACTAAGTAAGCAAAGCTGATGCTACTAACACCTGTTTCTCCATGTAGTTCAGTTTTCTTTAATCTCCGAAAACATGCAAAAGGTGAATTTGTCAGAAGCACCAGCAAGTGACCACTGTGAACCACCGTGACCTTAACCAGGAGGAAGCTGTTACTGGATGTGATTACTAGGTTTTATCCTGATAAAAACAAACACAACATATGTTTTTTCTGTCATTGAATTGTAGGATAAATGTTTTTTTATATGCAAAGCAATCAAAATACTATTTGGATTCCCATTATGGGACTGTAGTATATTACGGTAGTTCACAAATATTTCCTATTTATTTTCCATCAAAGATAAATATTATAGTAAAGATAACGAAACTACATTCTCATGTCTGAACATCGCCTCATTGTTATAAAGCACACCATTAGAATTACACAGTTTATGGGCTGGGCTCTCAATCTTTAAAGCCATGTAATATTTTCTCCACAAAGCTCATTATTTGCCTTGTGAAAATCCTCCATATAAACTGAACGCTTCAGTGAAAATAAATATAATGACATTCTCAACACTCTCAACAACATTAGATTAAAATTTTACGAGTCTTTCATTGAAATATCTCTATGCTGAAAAATAACAACAGGGAATGTCTAAATACCAACCTACCTATGTACCTACCTATTCACAAACCTACCAGTGATGGCTACTGGTTTTTCAAAGAGAAAAGCTCATTGCCAGCTCATCATAAAACTTGTCTTTAAACATAAAATGTATGTATACATAAATCCTTTTCAAGAAAATTGCCTGTGATCTTATCATACCGAGTAGGCAATACTATGAGTGTGTTTTATTTACACAATGAAAAATGTGAATGGTCAAGTAATTCACCAAGCAAATACCCAAAAAAATCGGTTGCAATTCGCAAACAGAATCCGCCACGGGACTGAAGCTCCCAGTGATTAAGTAACCTCAAAATAGCTGTCAATTAAAATGGGTTTCAGCCTTTCAGCTTATCCTCCAATCACCATGCACAAGCTCAGCATCTAGACCCGCCCACAGTTCCATTTCAACAGATTTGTAATAAAAAGTTGATTCTGAACGAACTCATCTTCGAGATGAATGTGTTCTAATGCATTTGCAGTCAATGAAGGTTAACACAACTTTACATATTACCTAATTTACAAAACCTATTTACCCTAAATACCTACACACCTACTTTTTACCTACATACATCTGTCTGCCTTCATGTAATCCATCTGGGAACCTCTCCTTTCCAACCTGCCTATGTGCCAGCCTAAATACCTACTATCTACCCACTTACCTATCAATCTATCTACCTACCCACCTACCTACCTACCTACCCACCTACCTTTGTACCTATGTCTGTCTCTCTGGCTGGCTGTATATCCATCTGCTGTCAAAGCAATATACTATACAATATAGTTTTTGGATTTTACCATGTCCATAGATAAGCACGTTTGTTCATTAAGGAACACCATCAGGTGACCACCAAGAAGGTCCTGAGTAAATTCCTCTGGTGGTTTGCATTTATCTATATCTGTTTGTCTTTATGATTATCTGTATGTCGGTCTATCCTCTGTATAACATAAATTATAACATTTTTACATAATGATTTGACACTGTACTGATTCACAGTGTTGTATATTGACTGTCTTGCCATTTGCCGCACAATCAGGCTCTTCAGAAAGTCTGTGTGACCTGATCTATCGATTCTCCATTTTGCTACAGTGACCAGAATCTAGCTTGTGCTGCATTTTACACATGAACAAAACAGGAAAAAAAACAGTTTTTCTTGGGCAGAAAGAGCATGGCTGCACTTAGTCATTGCAATGGACGGGATGATGCTTCATGTGTAATGATGCTCAGGCTGAATTTTCAAATCGATTTCATCGCTGTTTTCCGTCCCATCCAGTTGCCTTGATAATAAATGCCTCAGAGCTCTGCCATTTGCATGCAGCTATCAGCTGAGCTGCCACTAATTCATAAGCGGAACACATGCTGTATGAATAGAAAAGCACACATGTTGACCTCAAGCGCATGCTGGGGTGCAGTTTTTTCTTCAGCTCGATATGTCTTCAAACAGACCTCTGCTGAATCACATACTTCCGTACTGAACAGTGTGCGAAAGCAGGACGCCAGAACATTTAGTATGAACTAATTGAATCCCATAATTCAACTGGACCTGTTAGATTCTGGAGAGCAGAGAGTCGGCTGTTTACAAATGGAAGTAAGACAAAAAAAAAATCTATTATTGTGTACAACCCTGAGTAATGTTATAAGTAGCTTTGTGGAGAAGAACTTTAAAATTGGTATAACTGAGGTGACGTAAAATGGCAGACATGGTGCGTTGCATACGTGTGTACGGAAAAAGCTTACTGCAATTTCAGAGGCAGCCCCAGTGCCTTTAAAAGCTGCTGCTGCTTCCAGCCACTATGGAAAGTATTAGGAAGTTAAGTTCACATTAACAGAATAAGCGTTTGAAAAATACAGTGGCAAAGGCAGCAAAACCCTGTTTGAGTTGTTTATACACTTTTCTACAAAGCTCTGAAATCTTTAGAGAAACATGCCTGTTTTCAACTCACTCTGAGTACAGGGAAGTATTAATCATTATAATATTGCAACATTAATATATGCATTTAAGTTTGCAGAAAGTTACTGGATGACGTATATCATTAACACCATTGCTAACAAGGCAGCATGGCTCATTATTAGTTACCTGCCTGCTGCTTAATCCTTTTGGATTTGGCTTTACAAAGACTGGAGCATAACAACACCCTGGGATCTCGATATTTTTCTGTGTTCACTTAGCGCTAATAAACTTCATTTTACCAATGTGCAACCGTTTTGGATGTTTTGTGTGTGGTAAATGAATCATGGTCTTTGGTTGAATTTCGGATGGTCTTCATAAGGTTAGTAGTTTAAGTAACCAGCGTTACATAGTGATAACTGTTACAAGTGAAGGTAATAAAGTAAAGCCCTGACCTTACTCTCTCAAAGAAAAAAACTTATGTGAACAATGCATGGACCAAAATTCATTTAGCCTGTATTTAATGATTAATATTTACATGTTTAAAATGCTAAAGCTAAATGTGCTATATAAAACAATGACCTTCAGAGGATGTAATGAGGAAAATAAAAGATGAAATTCTTGGCTTGCCCTGTATAGCCAGCTGACATGTTCTCCTTCTAAATCATCAAAAACATTCAACTATTTTTTGTTTTTATCCCATCAATAGTCCTTTTGTACTACTGCAACCCCTTCCTACATGGGTCTCCTTGTCCACTTTTAAAACCCGGCAACTTATTCAACATGCAGCTGCCTCTCAGGTTGTTAACCATATCTCATCACCCCACTGAGTTCAATAATGAACTCAGAAGTCTACAGAAAAAAAATCGGTCTGTCAATTTAGAGAAATACTAAACTAAACTGATTGAGAGATCCTACATCCTACACTGCCAAAACTACAGAGGAGTTTATCAGGGGCATGAAAAGGAAAACTTTAGATGGGCCTAGTTAATCTCTGCACTTAAATCATACAGGACATGCATTTTACCTCCTAAAGAGGAGTAACTCCCCAAAACAAAGAACTGAAAGAGGCTGCAGTGAAAGCCTGGAAGAGCATAACGAGAAGAAGTTTAGTGATGTCAATGGGTCATAGGCTTGACTTAGTTATTACAAGCAAAGGGTTTACAAACTAAATATGACGTCTTATTCACTTTAATGTATTTCAAGTATTTATTTTCCAATAATTATGCTCAGAAGTAAAATGGGTTGGTAAAGACCTCTTCTGAACTGTGGATTAGATCCAGATGTAAAAACCTGGAAATAAACACTGAAATCTTTTACCTCATATGCATATTTTAATCTCAAACCTCAATATTTTTTAGTCTACAGCTAAAATAATGGAACTGGCCTGGAGTGTTTATCCTCCAAATAGAAAGTCTTGTTTCTTAAAAAACTTTTTTTTTTCTTTTTACAATTAATCTGTGTATTCAGTGGCTATAATAAATGTTTTTTTTCCAAAGAAGAAACAAATAGATTTTTAAAAAGACCCCAGTAAATAAAATACAAAAAGGCAAATAATAGAACATACAATAAATGATGATGATGATTATCCGATTAGTCGCAGCCTCGGTCACTTGATGGGTCATCGATCCATGAAGTATTTCAGCAATGATAGTGGAGTAGTTTGCCATTGCTTTCTCCAGCCCTCCCCATTTATCCGGGCTTGGGACCAACGTGCAGCAGTTTCCAGCTACACGTCTCCAATTAACCTGGTAGCATGTCTTTGGGCTGTGGGAGGAAACCGGAGTACCCGGAGGAAACCCACTCGGACACGGGGAGAACATGCAAACTCTGCACAGGAAGGACCGAGATCGCCCCACCCAGGGATCGAACCCAGGACCTTCTTGCTGTGAGGTGACAGTGCTACACACTAAGCCACCGTGCCGCCAAACAATAAAAAACAAAAATAAAGTTCAAACTTTTAAACAAAAGCTAAATCTTGTGAAAACATTAAGCAAAATATCCCATTGCCCCATAATTAGAGTTCCTTTTTATAGTCGCATCTTGATTAACAGATAGTTTTGTTTCTGTAATTTCTCTGAGATGAATGGTATTGCCAACAGCTAATCAAATGTAACACTACTAATGAATTCTACTTCTACACTGTTAAATCAAATCATGGCCAAATCACTTCCTTTTATGACTGAATTTATAATAAAAGCTGAACACTCGTTCAACTCCTTGGAAAACTTCATGCAAGTTGTCCAATTATCTTGATCAAAAGTTTGTGTAGAAGGAAAAAAAAAAAACACACACAACTATTACCATCTGTTCCTTGCATTCTAATATGTGAAATTCCCCAAGGTTTGGACTCATATCAAAGCTGTAAAAGCAGGTTCTCTCTCTCTCTCTCTTTCTCACTGCTTGGGTGTGCATATGAGGGGGTGGGACGGGGTGTAGCAAGTACAGAGAAACATTTATAGGCAATGGAGCGAAGACAATGTGTGTGGGAAACTACATTAAATATCTTAATCTCTTTTTAGACTGCCAGGTCTAACGATAAAAATGCCGGGAACCTTATCACAGTGCTGATGAGATTGTTTGATATGATGCCATTATGACCCACCACTGGATCATCGTGATGCCCCGGTCTCTGCATGCCTCCTTATGCTGGATAGATTTCAGCCTTAATGTGCACAATGTCATCAGCACCTGTACTAAACTGCACTGAATATGCCGGAGACTGCTTTACCTGGCTGGTGGATAACAACTAGCTTTACCTAAATTAAATGAAATGATTCTATGTTGCATATTAATCAAACAAGGTTGTCCTAAACTCAGACATTGTTAATATTATTATTTGACTTATTATTTATTTATTTTCGAGAGCTAAGAGGGGTTGGTCAGATGACGCAGGAGCAAAATACGCAGGATGTGGCTCTTCAAAGCTGATAGTCACATGAACTCACCTTGTGAAGGTGGAAAGATCAGTCGGTAGCTTATAGCCAATAAGGGTCAGGGTAAAAGGGTTGGGGCTGTAGCCTATCCCACTATTTCAATACTGAGCAGACACATATATACATACCCATTCATCTACAGGTGAATTCACCTGGCTACATGTTGTTGGACTGTGGACACTGGGAGAACATGCAAACTCTGCAAAGACTTGGACCACCTCACCTGGGAATCAAGCCCAGGACCTTCTTGCTGTGACATGACAATGCTGACCACTGAGCCATGGAAGCAAGCATATATCAGCCCATCATAGTCTGAAACGGAGAGCGCAGTGCTAGTTTATGGGGCTATTTAAGAAAAATCAGGAGACCAGTGTGATCTACATTCACCTGGCATATTCTTCAGAATATTTTAGCTAAATGGATTTGTGACTTTTTTTTTTATCTCTTGTGCTTTTTCTTTTAGTATTTCTCTAGGAGAAAAGGCATGCAGCAGAGGGAAAATGGACTCTGACTCTGTTGTCCTCATTTTGGTGAACAGAACCCTTGTTTTTTCTAACCCTGTTGTGTTTTAAAAGACCAACAATCATTTCCACCAGTTTGGAAAACCAAGCCTGCTTCATTAACACTACGTGCTACACAACAAAAGAAAAGCATGATGGCGGTGAGTGTAGATTACCTACGAGCATTTCTGCTCTTGTTACAGATGTGAGTTTTTGTACAAATAAGTTTCACTCGTGATCTGTTTACTGTAACTGTACTGTAAGTCGCTTTGGATAAGGGCGTCTGCAAAATGCTGAAAAAGTCTAACTAGAGGGTTCTAATAAGTCATCGCCTTGTAAGTCAGGTTATTCTAATGTGCTTTGCTACTAAGCTAACACAGTTAGTATTAGGCCATTCAAATCAATGGGACGAGGTGGCACAACACCCTCACATGTCAACTAACGTCTCCATCTGTGGACAGAAAATGCTTCACTGACAAACCCAAAATACACTTTACACAAACTAAACATCAATAATAATAATAATAATAATAATATTAATAATAATAATAATAATAATAATAATAAGTCCTGAAGACCGAGCTCTACAAAGAGCACTTACTCTCCTAACACCTCTAACAGACTAACTACCCTAACCTCTTTTCCTGCTCCTCCTCCTTCCTCTTTGCTAATGCCACTGTTTGGCCTCCTTCTGACCCTGCTAAATTATTTCTTTTATTTATTTCATTAATTTCTTTTACTTACATCAGTGTCTGTTTATGTACTAAATTATTGTCGCTTAGTATAAGTCGCTTTGGATAAAAGCGTCTGCTAAATGCTGTGTAATGTAATGTAATAATAATAATAATAATAATAATAATTCAGTAATGTGAAAAAAAATTGCCCCCACATCAGCCACCATGTTTATTTTATTGTGAGAGATTGCCTTATCCAGTAATAATGCTTCTGCTGGGACAAGGTGGAACAATGTGCTAGTATGTCAACTAACATCTCCCTTGGTGTACAGAAAACACTTGAACTTCACTGACACATTGAAAATTTTATACAAAAATTTATACAAATTAAGCATCAACAGCAATTTCAACACATCACACATAGGACGACGTAGAATGCTGCATATTTTTAGATAGCTCACTAGGTTTTTGAACACACCCTACATTTCTCTCCAGTGCTCTGTAGTGCCAAAATTCATCCCTCACTGTTTCAGTACAATAAGCCATGTTACGCTTTATATTTCATGTTGAGCATTTTCCGTTCTGTCTGGGTCACTTTTACCAATTCATATCACACAGATCATTTCTGTTGAAGCACTTTGAAAATATCAGTGGCATATCAGTGGCAAAGTTCAACCAGATCAACGTCAAAAGGTTCACAATAAACGATGCAACAGCAGTTTTTTTCATCCAAACCTCTTCATGTCTTGGTTCACGGTGAAAAAACAAGTATTCTGCAGAAACCATTTCAAAATCAACCATCCTGATACAGTCCGGTCCTTGCACTCGGGTGGTGAGTTCCATGCTGTTATCTTCCCCACCTTGTTACAGAATTACTCAGCCTGTGATAGATACAGCAGAGCTGGACAGGGTCAAGAGAGCTATTGAGTGGCAGCTATTGATACTTGTGCATCGTGAGCAGCTGCTGCAGCAGATATCGACACACAGCTGCATACCTTGGCGGAAGCAGCACCTCACTCACCCTTCATCCCCCAAGCCTGTAGTGAATTATTTAGGCCACACTAACCCGAAATCTGCCTGTGTCTGGGCGCTTTGATAAGAAGACTGGTTATTGCACGGGTTTTTCTTTTACACTGCTTCATAAAATTGAAGCTCCAGCCCTAACATTTTCAATTGAGTGGTCAAAGGTCAGCTACATTATTGGCCTGCTTATTAGGACCAACCATTTGGAAAAACTGCCCCAATCTGTACGCCTCAGTGCCTCATTCTGGCACCATCCTGGCTCGATTGGTAACACTTTACCTTACAGCAAAAATTTTAGATTTTTTTAAGAATTTAATATACTCTTTTAACCACCGTGTAGAGGAATTTGTCCTCTACATTTTAACCCAATCTGTACAGTGAAACACACATATACACACTAGTGAACACTAGTGGTGGAACGCCATAGCCATGACACCCAACGAGAAGTTAGGGGTTGGGTGCTTTGCTCAAGGGCACTTCAGTTGTGACCGGTCCGCTCTGGAAATCAAACCGACAACCTTCCGATTTCTAACCACCAGGCCACGGCCGCCCCTGTGTTTCATTTTTTAGGTGGAGAGGTCCAGATGGGAGGTCAGTTTACTCCCATGGTCCAAAGACAAACAAGTCTTAGAATTACAGAAACCAAAAAAATCACGACAGTGTTTGACAGTGGAGTAAAATCATAAATCATTAAAAAATAAACAGTTGTTCTGCCAGACCACACAAGCTCAATGTCAAGCAGGAGTGTTTTATCATTTAAGGCAGGTTCCACATCATTCAGGAGGGCATGTGATGGACCATAAACCTGCCCACCAGACCTCAGGAGGGTTTTTAAAAGTCACTCACCTTTCAGGAGCCCAACAACAGAAAGACCTAAAGGCTTTAAATGGTTCAGGGTCAGTCTGTAGCTTTACTGACCATTCTCATCAAAGCGCTTGGCATCACTTTATGTCTTGAGGTCCCACTAGCCATAATGAGATGATCTCTCTTCTCACTAGTCCAGGAAGCACTTGGGCACTATGTGTTTGCGTACCTTGACAACAAACAGGGGCAGCCGTGGCCCGGAGTTTAGTGAAATGAGCTTGTGATCAGAAGGTTGCTGGTTCGATTCCAAAAGCAAACAGGTAACAACTGAAGTGCCCTTGAGCAAGGCACCTAACCTCTAACCACTAATCTGCTGCCCACTGCTCCAGACATGTGTGTTCACTGCCCCCTAGTGTTTACTAGTGTGTATGTGTGTGTTTCACTGCACGGATCGGGTTATAATGCTGAGGACGGATTTCACTGCACAGTGATAAAAAGAGAATTCTAAATCTAAAAAAAAAAAAAAACATGATCAACTGTTAAATCAGGGACACGGGCAATGAAAATCTACCATAGCTAAATGTCTAAAGAATATACATGGCCAAATAATTCATATATTGTTTCACGAGTTCTCACTAATTCATTAGTTTGTAGTATGAGTACTAAGATATGATAAGACTTAAATTCAGGTGTTACAGCAGCTTCAGTACAGTGTAAGTACAGTACAGTAGAATTAAATTATAGATATACTGAATTAACATAATAATACAGCAGTATAATAGTTGACAGTTGTAAATATATAAAAAGAAACACTATATATCCTGAATGAACATTTTAGGCCTGTCAACATTTACGTGTAAATCATTGAGATTAATTAAAAAGAAATAACGCATTATAACATTTACACAATTAAGACAGCTGGGCATTTATTTTGGACCATTATTAGTGTATTTTGGAGATGCTTTGATCTTTGTCCTTTTAATGATAAGAGCACCAAACCCAACACCCATCCAGACGCTGAAAATCTACAATAAGCAAATTTCACTACATTCTCAGGAAAATGAGCTTCATTTCAGAGGAAACTGCACTAAAAGTGGGACTACATTTTTCACAGTAGCCATTTTGACATGAAAGAGTATACATTACACTATAGTGTTAGCAATAACATTAATTATGGTAACATCCCCTTTAGATTTAAGACGAGCAAGTTTTTATTTTAATATTATTCACACAGTCTCTGTATGTGCTGGTTGGTTCTGAAAAAAATATTAAGGAGTGGCCTTCAATTTTTGCAGTGTGTGTGTGTGTGTGTGTATGTGTGTTTGTTTTTAAAAAGCTCTAGAGAAAGATGTGCCTTAAGTGCTTGCGTGACTTTACCAGTATAGTGGTGATGACCAGAGAGCGGTTGGCGAGTGAGTCAGTGATGTTCATGCCATTTCGTTTGGGGAGTTCTGTGATGTTCAGGCCTCCTGATGCACTCCACTTTCCCACCTGCAGAAGAGAAAAAATGTGTAGCCTCTGTGATCCTTACCCTCCCTACAGTCCGGTGAACTACATTAGCAGAACCTGCTGAGCTCGTCCGATGGCATTAGCTGATTGCCTATGTCACCTGTATGGCGTGAGGTCAGGAGGGGGTGGTACGACGACGAGTCGGGCTTTTTGAGTGCATTATGATTAGCGGAAGGACAATGCAAGCAAAGGAAATTGCATTTTCAGTTCCATTTGAAAAGGAAATAGAACAAAAAAGGCAGAAATTACACTGTCTGCATTTTGCATTAGTAACATTGGCTGCTTTTTTCTGCTATTAAAGACTTTTCTTTCATACACTGCTGATAAATGCAAAATGAATTGACTTGCCAGCAATTCTTTTTGCTTAAAAAGCTGTTCAGTGTTACACTTAATGACAGAAATGCTTTCAGTGGTGTGTAAACAAGTATGGGCTCTCTGATTTTTAACTAATTAGGCAATTAATAATTAAAATATAGGAATCTGCGGTAATTAACACTTGAATACATGTCACCCTCATTTACTCCAAATTCAAGTTCATTTGCCTGATTTCCGACTACTTTTTAATACATATATTTAATTAATCAAAATAGTTTGATCCTTATATTTAATAAGATGTAGGTCATATTGTTCGTCTGCACTGATCAGGCATAACATTATGACCACCTTCCTAATATTGTGTTGGACTCCCTGCAACTGTGCTGCACTGTCTCTTGACACAATTCTGTCAGAACCAGCATGGCTGTCGCTGGTTTTCTTTCTTGTTGTTCTACTATTAAAAGGTAGTAACCACTGCAAACACCCCACAAGAGCTGCAGTTTTGGGGATGTTCTGACACAGATGTTCTGTTGTCTAGTTCGCACAATTTGGCCCTTGTCAAACTCTCTTAAATCCTCACGCTTACCCATTTTTTCTGCTTTTTACAAAGTTTGAGGAAAAAATGTTTCCTTGGCGAATATATCAGTATTCAACAATTCACCTGTTAGTGGTCATAATGCTTTTTATGGTCTGTGTGGATCAGAACAGAGCATTTTCTTTCAAATACTTTCTACAAAGCTTAGATTTCATTAAAAGAAACATACAGACACACAAACATAAATAGAACCGGAATGACAGCAATGATTTACTGCACCAGAATGTATGCTATGAGTAATCCCACTGATATCAGCACAAACATCAGACCAAATAAGTAGGTTTACTGAGAAAGTCTCTCCTTCAGACAAGCACAGGCATACTGAGAGAAAACAACTGTACTTGTACTCATCATGAGTGTAGATGTGTCCATAGCTGTCAGCATTCATCTCAGCCTAGTTGCATTCCACTGCGGACTTTCCCTCTACCTTCCTTATTCACACAGTTCAAACACTTGGGTCCAAATATATCCCAAACCATCTAAAATAACTGATGTCACTGGATTCCAAGTTCACACTGCTGAATGTTGCCAACTCTAGCTAAGAGTACTGCCAATATCTACTGAACTTTTTGAATCTGTTAAATACATATGAATAAGAAAAAAGACATTAGTGCTAAGTGGTAATGGTACCAGAGTAACAATTAAATGTTCCCAGTCTAGTCTCCACTACTGCCAAATTGCCACTGTTGGGCCCTGAGAAATGCCATTAGCCTTCGATTGCTTACGTGATATTTGATCACAACTGCTATTCACTTAGGATAAAAGCATCTGCAAAATGCCATGTACTGTTCAACACACAACTTTTTTGGTTTTTGCAGTTGTTGTTTAACTTTTAAGAAAAGCCCAGTGTTATCAAGCACCTTCTGAAATACATGGCCAATCAGGATGTAGCTCATGATGCTTTAAATACAAGATACAGACCAGAATGGCACTTGGGTGTCGCTAGTTACTGTAGAGAGCATAATCTTGAAACTTGAAGGACTTTTTTCCTTAGCAAAACAATGTTTACATGGTCAATATGGTAAGATTTGTTTTATACCAGATGCCGTTCCTGACACAACCCTCCCTATTTATACAGGCTTTGTTGCACGGGTTTATGTTTTCTAGTGTCTAGGTACCTACATTACAGGACAATTCAGTGTCTCCAGTTAACCTGGCATGTTTTAAGTGTGCAAGGAAACTCCTGCAGACAATGACAGAACTTACACAATCCCCACAGAAAGGACTCAGATTGCCCTGTCTGAGGATCAGACTCAGGACCTTCTGGCTGTAGGGTGACAGTGCTACCCACTTAACCACCAATATGGTGAGAACATGAATCATTTGTCTTTGAAAGAAATGCATACAGCCATCATCAAACAACAGAAACTGTCTGTAAACATCAGAATATGTGAAGCAACATTTGAAATCAATTTTACTGAGAGGAAACAACTTGAATAGTAAAGTTTTGCATCCAATTGAGTTGACTTTGGCATTCTTGTCTCCCTCTAGTTTAGTCCTAGCTCCCAATTAACACATAGTGTCTGTGTCTAGAGTGTGTGACTAAATTAAGAAGCATGTTTTGCTTTGCGATGGACAGGTTTTGCACTCAATGTTTTCAGCTAGCTCCAAACATATATCAACCCTGACAATGAGGAAGCTGTTAGAAGAAAAGTTCACTTTTGTTTACTAATGACTGCTCATGTAATACCAAAAAGCCTAATTGAGACAAACTTCCAGTGTCTCTGTAATGTACTTGTACTTTGTTAATTTCACTCCTTCTATTTACCTACAACTCAAAGTAGATCAGGTAGAAATGCACTCCGTGGTAATGAGGCATGGAAACATGACGTCGGTATAACAGTGTTGGAGTCCTTTATCCAATTACTTCTGATCCACTAATTTATGCAGTTGGTAAAACAGCTCATTTATTTCTGTGCTGTGGGCTAAATTAATGAACCATGACACGGATAATTCTATATATATTTCATTTCCTAAAATAAAGACATTATTAGATGATGTAGTGTTAAAAGTTTAGTTTATTATTATACCGTTATGTAAACCTTTAGTTGAAAATAGAGAATAGGGTATCCGGGTGGAACAGTCTGTTACTTTGCTAGTGCACCATAGCTGTGATTCTGTGATTGAATCTCAGCTCTGGTTATGGTCGTTCAGGCACCCCTAGCAAGCACAATTGTTAGAGTCATCAGTAGATATGATTGACCACTATTATGTGAGTTGTAAAAGTAAGTAGGCTTGTCAATGCCGAGTAAGGTCCCTGGATAGTCGCGTGAGGTGTCTGTACAGACGTGGAGTGATGCAAAGATCAGAGCGTGACTGGCTTCACGAACGAATCCATCAAGATTTAAACAAAGAACGGTTGGGTGTGCACGGAAAGAATGTGTGTCAGGCTTGTGATGAGGGCCCCAGAAATAGAAGACTAATTGGCTATGCTAAAAAAGTTTTTCTTTTTTTTTCTTTTTTAAAAACCCTAAAAACAGAAATCAACGTGTCCTGTTTATTACTTCAAACTATCGTTTAGGCATGCATGATGCAAGTGTTTCCAGGAGGCTAGAGGAAACCTTATTCCAACTTATTGTTCCATTGAAGGAAAAAGCACCCCCCCACACACTCACACACACACACAGTGCCACATAGAAAACATCTCTAAACCAACTAAGAACGGTGTCTTAAGATTTTGATCAGAAGTTTATCAACGTTATTTTAGTATTAATAATATCATGCACTGTCCATACACCTCCTAAACTGATCATGGAGAGATGGTGGATAACTTATTTTACTTATAACCTTATTTTAAGGTATAAACGTAATTAAAGTTTGCTTTACTACTTTAAAATCAGCACAATATCACCAAATGTTGGGACCTGAGAAAGACCAATAGCCCTCAATTGCTTCCATAGTATTTGACAGCAACTACTAGTCGTTTTGGATGAAAGCATCTGCTAAATGTCATACATTGTACATCATAAACACATCCATGCAAAGCCATCACTGGACCTATTGATTTCTATCAGATTGCTATCTAAACCAGCATGGATTCACCAAACACCAACTAATGTCATTTCCTTTGTGGATTGATTTTTTTTATTGGAAAAGGTTTCCAAATAGCAGCCCTGCTGCAAATTCCAACTTTGTGAAGCTAATAATTCTAGTTTTTGGTAATACTGGCTCACTAGGTCTGAATTATATTCATACGCATGATCATATTCATGTCATACACACCAGTCATGTCATTCAGACCCACATTTGGACACATTCCAGATCTGATATTTAACAGTATTTCAGAGGAACCTGATAACCAGGACCACTCATCATTTTGTTCTCTAATCAATCTGCTAATTTCCTTTTGCATTGTATAATGTGTAATGTCAAACTACAGCTAATTAACAGATGCTAAAAGGTTTGGCCAAGCCAAGATCTTAGTAATGCCTACTACCAGGAATAATAATAATAATAATAATAATAATAATAATAATAATAATAAATACTTCAAATAACTACAATTCTGCAATGCTAAATATTATAGCTAAACATTGCATTAGCTAACTATAGTGACTGATGCTTATTTTATGCTTATTTTAATATAAAAGTCCTTACCTTTTCCAGACCATCTTCCTTTAGGTTAACAATGTCCAGGTCAAAATCCGTTCGCAGGCCTGTGGTTTTGTTAAAACACAAGCGTCCAGTTAGGCCATCCCAGTGAGACTGAAACGATAGAGAACACAAATGCAGTGTATAAACAAGTGTTACGTCTATTAATGAAAACTAAAACTAATAATGTTGGAATTGAATGCATATGAGGACTAAAATAAATGAATAAATCTGTCTTATTAAACCACACACACACACACACACACACACACACACACACACACACACACACACACAGAGAGAGAGAGAGAGAGAGAGAGAG
>JAYDZG010000029.1:27858297-27874221 GCA_034509265.1 Microcambeva bendego
ACACACACACACACACACACACACACACACACACACACACACACACAGAGAGAGAGAGAGAGAGAGAGAGAGAGAGAAGACACAAGCTATACCACACACACAGGGCTTATATTTTTTTTAATTACATTTTACATCTCAATGACTCGGTTACATCCTTTCCCCAAAGATTTCAGTCCTAATTATCAACCATCTCTCATACCCCATCCCCTGCCCCCATTCTCCAGAGAGAGAGAGAGAAAGAGAGAGAGAGAAAGAGATCACAGTCTTAAAACCCTCTCAAACTAAGAATATACCACATGTATGTGTACTCAATCATCTGCACCCTATAATCAAACCCCAGTAGGGAAGCTATGGCTAGTAAGATTTTCAGGGTCATGTTACTCTACCCCCAACATTGACTCCATAGCCCTCGACACTCTTTCAGTACACAAAGCGCTCTACAATTATAATCCGCCCATTACGAGACTCAATCAGAGAGTCTTGTGACATGAAATGGGCGCTGATTATGCCATCTACACTTGTGAGTAAAATACTCAGTGATGAGTGCATCAGAAAATAGGACACAAACAGTAAGGGACATTTAATCATGGTGAGTTTAGAAAGATTACATTTGTACTCTCATAAAGATGAAGTTCAGGTGTTCACATAGCGGCATGATGAGTAGCACTGTCTCCCAAATGGTTTGAATCACAAGTGGAACAGTATTTTTGTTTATGACTGTAGTAGGATAGATGTAACCTGGTGTTTAAGGTACTGGTCCAATAATCACAAGGTTGTTGGTTCAAGCCTTAGCACAGGCAAGTTACCACTGTTGGGCCCTTAAACAAGGCCCTTAACCATCAATCGATTTAGATCAAAGCATCTGGTGCATGCCGAAAATGTAAACAGAGCACTCCTGGTCCTTTCTGATGGACGTTGCATGTTCTCACTGTGTTTAAAGACGTGTATTCCCACCTCTCACCCCTTACATTTTACCAACTGAATAGGGTCATGATGGGTCCAGTCATTAAATAAAATCCTACTGTCAATTTGTCACACTAAGTGTTGTTGTACGATATTTCATGAGAAAACAGGAAATATCTCATACTGTCTGCAATAAAATAAAAATAAAGGTAAATGTAAGGAACACTATGTGTTTTATTATTTACATTTCCTATACTGTTCCTAATTTGGGTTGTATACAAATTCTGTATGTATATTAAGTGAAGTCACATTAGACTAGCATGTGCACCTAAAAAAGTAAGAAGTGCTTGTTTCAGTGTTTCTAAATTCTACAAACTGGGTCCAATGCTATTAGCTTAAATAATTTTCATGCTACTATATATACTATATTTTTGACAGACTTGCCTTTATGATGACATCAGTAGACTGTGTGGGTGGGGGGGACTTTATTAATGAAAAATGTTCACGTAGTATTATAAAAATAATCAAAAATAAAACTCCTAAAATTATGGATTATATTGTGTCATATGAAATCATAAGAATCATATCAACGGTTGGTTCCCAATTGTGTTCATGAAAGCACCGATGTGGATCCTATTCCAGTATTTTAGTATACTGAGCATTTTTCTCCATATTTCATATCCCGATCTTATCCTGCGTGGATCTGAACGAGTGTCCCAGTGGAACACTGTGAGCCATTCAGTAGTCATTACCTCCTTAATAAAGCTCATGAAGCGGCCGCCGAACCTCCAGGGCTTGTGGCGGTGGCACTGTAGCGAGTTGACTGTCATCTGCGGCGCGTGCTGGTAGGAGACGGATACAATGTGGACTGCGTCATACGTCAGAGCAGCATCTGTCTGGAATAAAGCAGGAGATTATTCCAGCTGACATTAGCAGACGCAGCAGAGCGACCAGGCGAGCGATGCGTCGTGTTTCTGCACCATTACCAGAGGTGCTTCAAAGGCATGTTCGTCAGGAGCAGAGGGGCAGTGCTGATATCTCACAGTAACAGCTCAACCAACATCAGCTGGTCACTTTTAAAAAAATTCCCTTGTAAACATGATTTAAGAAGTTATTAAATAATTCATTTCACACCATCCTGTGTACAGAACTGTTTTAAAACATGGCTGTGAGGATAACTAGAACTGGCCGATTCAGCAAAACGATATAACGTTCAGACTGGGATCATGTTTACAGTAAAACATCAGTAGTTCTTGAGCAATCAGGGGAAGATAATAAATAGTGTACATTATAAACAGGATGAACGGTAACACTGGGACTATTTAACACTACGTAGACCTGCAGAACTATTTATTGTTACTTTAATTTTGAGGTTTGCTACAAAGTGCTGGATACGATAAGATAAGATAAGATAAGATATTCCTTTATTAATCCTGCAGTGGGGAAATTTGCATTGTTAGAGCAGTGCAGAGGACAGAACAGTGTCAGAGAGATATATAAACAATATATAAAATCTAGATTTACAAAAGAATACAAGAGAGGATGTTTTTCATAATTCATTCTGTGAATTCAAATTGCATTTTCATACGATGTTAGAAATGTGACAAAAAAGATTAAATGTTTCTATACCTTATATTTTAATTCAAATACCAACAAAAGCTATTCTCAAAGAATAAAAGGTCTTTGTGAAAATGTGATGAAAAACAAAGGAGTGGTTGTGTTTGAACAACTCTCTCTACACAAGATGCTTTTTACATTATCTCACAAATATATAAAATATGGAGGATGCTGCAGGGAAAATGGAAATAAATTATTACTGAATTTAAGTATAATGACAAAGGTTCTATTTATTTACTCGAGATTTACTCTGGGTGCTGTACTCATGAAGTAACAACAAAAATCAGTTACTTCAAGTTATTAATTTATATAATTTATTATTTAAATTTATTTTGTATTTATTTATTTGTTTATTTTGCAATAAAAAAAACAATATCTGAATCTTACAACTGTGTAAAAATGATTCCATTAAATAATTTGTCATGAAGTTATGAAACAATTGCAGGGTAAAGAAAACATCACAATGTGAAACAAGAAGGTCTAAAAAATCATTTAAAAAAGTTAAATCATGCAAATCACAAATAAACAATAGAATACAAAACAGGGAAGAAAATAACTATTAAATTAATATCCAGTAAAAACATTATTACTATTTTCAGACATGATTTGTTCAATATAATCACTAAAATGATTACACAGCATTTGCATATTAATCAATAAAGAAATTGAGATTATTTCAAATTGAGATGAGTTCCAATTAGCCATCTCACCATTGTTCCATGGAAGGCAATAAAGAAGAAATAAATGACCAAATAAAATGAAAAATAATAAATAAAGAATACCGTCATGATTCCCTCCAGAAGACCAGAATCAGGTTTAGGTGGGATCTGTTTTTCTGTAGACCATTTCTCCACAATGGAAGCCACCTGAGGATTATCCACATTCAGGATGCGGAAGCCAGTCATGTTAACACCACAGAACCGGTAAGGCTCTAGATTTATAGCCATGAGATCCTAAAAAAAGAAGAAAGAAAAAAAGAACTTTTTTTTAACCAGGATTGAATCGAGCAGCAGCTTATATGTTAGTTTCTGAACTAAGGCAAAGATATAAGAAAGGTGAAAAGGGTTGACAGAGGGGAAATAAAGGAGGGTGAGGATAATGATTTCGAGTTTCTGGGATTTAGGAAAGGAGGTACATGCACACCTCAGTGTACGGATTCGGAGCCAGCCGTCAGCCTCTCAATAGCTGATTGAAACCGTTATTTCCTCAATAATCCTGTGTTCATTGCTCCTGTTCAGTGCAGCCAGTCAGAAGCATGCCATCTGATACTGAATACCACCCTGACACTGAAACGGATCACTGTGTCTTCACATTCAATGCCTTCTTCACAGAACAGAAGAAAGGCCTGGAATTTCCCATCCCAAAGCAATGATGTGAAACTAAACCTTGCAATGAAATCACCAGTGTGAAAAGCAGAGCTGCAATCAGGTGGAAATAATTCCAAATTAATTGTGGGTTTAATCAGATGCAGAAGAAGTCAGGACGCATTTGCAAGGACATTCTGGACGTTTATTAAAAATGAACTCTTACCACGGGTTTTATTAATAATAATATATTGGACAGAGAAAAGCTATAGTAATATACGAATCGTCATGTCAGAGCTGATGGTAAGGACAGTTAAAATAAGACCATAAAAATACCTTAGTGGTTAATTAGCTTATTCTTCTCCTGAGAGAACATAATAAAATTATACTTTTATTGAAGTCAATTACTTTATGTTTGTTGGAGTATAAATATGACGTGAATCAACAAGGGGAATACATTTTCCAATAGCAATTATTTCAGGAAGCTATTAACAGTTACTTTGTAAACAGAGTGGATGGCATGGAGGGCACCTCATAGCGAGAAGGTCCTGGGTTCGATACACAGGTGGGGTGGTCTGGGTCCTTTCTTTCTACAGTTGCTATGTTCTTCCTGTGGGTTTCTTCCGGTAGCTCCGGTTTCCTCCCACAGTCACAGAGACACTTCATTGCCCTATAGGTGTGTGTGTGTGTGTGTGTGTGTGTGTGTGTTTGCCCTGCGATGGACTGGCGCCCCGTCCAGTGTTTATGTGTGACTTGCGCCCACTGGAAAGCAGAGATAGACTCCAGCACTCCCCAATTGAGAGGTTTTAGTGTTGAGGTCCAAACACTAATAACAAAGCAGGGCTTAAATGACTGACCTTCTGATAAGCCAGTATTCTGTTTGCTGTAAGCTTATTCTTTAAGCTAAAAAAGCTCAATTCATGAAAGGTTAAACATTTAAAAATGCGATAACATTCAAAAATCTGTGATTAGTAGATTCTCTTAAAGATTCATGTTACTGACAATGTAAAAATATAAAAAATAAATAATAATAAAAAATACTATCCAACTCAAATAAATCTGTAACACACAGTCCTGAATACACAAAAATATATAAGGGATGGAAATGTGTGTACCCATGTTACTTATGTATTAGTTGCTCTTTTCAAATGTTTAATACCTGAGGATAGTAACGGCTGAAAATATATATATATTTTTTTATATTTTCTTATAATATAATCATGTTAGTCAACCAGAGCAATATTATTTGTGCAGCTGTATCAGTTCAGGTACTTAAATAGTAATTAAAAGGATGCTGGTATGAGCCTCAGCACTGCCAGGTTGACACTGTTTGGCCCTTGATCAAGGCCCTTAACCCTCAATTGCTTAGACTGTCAAATCACTTTGAATAAATGTGCCTGCTAATTGTCCCAAGGTTTTCAGGAATGGAGTTTTATAAAGAAGTTTTCAGATGTGACAAACAAAAGCCCTCGTATATCTGACCTGATGTTCAATCCCCATTATTTCTATCTAGCTATTGCTTTTATTTTTTGCCATACCCAGAAAGTAATAAACTACTAAATATTATGTTGCATTCAAACATCTGACACAGTATTAAGCCTCTGTGTCAGCTCTCATTCTATGAACAAATTAATAGTACTTAAAATGAAATTAAAAAGGTCTGACATAAAAGCTAAGCTGGGTAGTTTTAGAGACAATTCTCTTACACACAAATATGAAATTAAATCAGTTCTATAAAATTCCTCATTGCAACTTTGCATATAAACAGAATTTATATTGTAGCCTCGTTAGTTTGAATAGCAAACACGGCCACATTGTTATCAGTAGATTTGGCTTTAACACTCACCTCAGGCTGAAACAATCTCTTGGGGGCCAGTGTCCCCAAGAAAAAAGTGAAATCATTTCTGAGAAGTACGAGATGCTATTAGTTTTAACAGCTCTGATGACTTTTCATGCTCTACTAAGTCAGACGCTCCTTCTACGCAGATGCTAAAAGTGTACAGAGCAACAGATGGGCTGCTGTCAGAAGTTTGAGATCCACTAAATTCTTCTGTTTGGTTGGTGTGGCTTAAAGAATAATAATTCAGGTAAATGAAAAGCACTTCAAAGTAAACTTCTAAAAATGTCAGAAAGGGAAAGTTTTACGCTGTTACTTGCTCTGTTATCAGTCCTTATTTGACCAGTTGTTGACAGTGTACAAGAGAAATGTGAATCATTCATACTTGAGATAATAGTTTATAATGTACCCCAAGCTTTCACTGTAAACGAGTCTGGTCTACAGGCAGGACATTTTAGCACCTGCACTCGTCTAACTAACAGGACATACCTTAAAAAACAACATCAAGATGTCCCATTGTGACAGATTTTCTATGTTTGAAGGATGAATAATAAGAATCAACAGTAAATATTGAGCTAAAGGTGAATATTTTGGTGTTGTTTTGGATCGTGTTGTACACCTGTTGTCTCATTGCATTTATCTTGTTTTTTCGTGTTCTAGTTATTATTTTTAGGTCATATTTATTGCATTTATTGTACCGGTGGACTCCACCAATGTACCAGTGTTACTCGCCATGTTTTCTGCTCAGCAGCCCAGCTCACCCAGGTTCCCTCTCTGACCCACCCCTAAACCAACAGGTCACTGCATTGTCCCTCCCAAAGTGTCACTCCAATTTTTAAAGATTTTTCAAAGTTGAACCTGGGGTGGAGTTAGCTGAAACAGAGGGGTGCAGTTACCCTTTAACTCATACAGGGCTCAGACACAAAGCTTTTTACAATTTATTATAAACCATTACTCCTGAGCTCTGGACTATGAGTGATTTACTGCGGTAAACAAAGACTTGTACAAGGCAGAACAATGCAATTGTCATGCCGCTTAGCTTGAGTGATGAAGCTGGTGCCCAAACCCACGCAAGTTCTGTACGAAGTGTGTTAGATCATTCTTCTTCCTGTCAGTACGTTTCCTGTTCAACAGCGTTGACAGACTGATTCTTGGCGGAACATTATAATAATAAGTGAAACAATTTTCTGGAATGAATGATGACATTTGGTGCATTTATTTTTCAATTATATATTTATTTAATTGCTCTCTACAACTCACTGTTCAATTATGTCAAATAACTCTCTTATTTATCCTTTATATGCCAATCAGGGGCCCAGGTGGAGCAGCAGGGTTTTCAAAGGAGTGCATTGTAGCACTTGTCCCAAGCTAGGACAAATAGGAGGGTTTTGTCAGGAAGGGCAACAAAATCAATACTATGCCAAATCAATAATGTTGACCAAATAATGCAGCTAAAGGGATTCACAATGACATACCAATCAGGTAGAACATTATGAGCACTGACAGGTGAAGTGAATAACACTGATTATCTCATCACGTTAGTGGGTGGGATATATTAGACAACAATTATTTTTTCTTCAAAGTTGATGTTAGAAGCAGGGAAAATAGTTGAGTGTAAGGATTGGAGCAAAATTGACAAATTGGGATGGTCAGAGCATCTCCAAAACTGAAGCTTTTGTTCCTGGTTGAGCTACTGTATTTCAAATTGCTGAAGAAGTTAATGTTGTTTCTGATAGATAGCTGCCAGGTATCGGTATACAACCTGACTGCATGTGTTTGAATAGACAGGTTTACTGAATGATCCCGAACCATCAGGGTAACAGAGCTGATTGTAAGTATTGCTACTTGGCACTTCGATGCACCAAAAGCATTTAAAGCCCACTCAGATCCACACAGGAGGGGCAGAGCTAGCATTTAATGACTCAGGGCAGACAGTATAACTGTAAACATTCGGGAGGAATTTATTTTAAAGGGCACTTCAGCACTAAGTTAATAGCTTAAGCATTTCTACCTCTATTAAATCCTCTTGAGACAATCAATTGGCTGTCACAATCTGTTGCCTTCGCTAAAGCTTTTTGCGTATGCTGTTGACTTAAGCTGGGTGGATGTTCACACAGGGATCTTTATTTCAGAGCAAATCAAATTAAGATTTAAGCATCAAATCAGATGATGATTATAAGACTTATACTAGTTATTATTATTTTTTAAATGATCATAGTCAATTATTCAGCACCCAGATGGTGCAGCGTGACGTTCTAGTAGCACATCTGGGCCAGGATTTCAAACTCTTTGACACTATTTAGGTCCCATGGTTAGTACCCAATGGCTCCTTTACAAAAGTGAAGTACAGCAAAGTATGTGAGTCTCAGTACATGAAAGGTGCTTGACGCTCAAATCCATTAAAGTAATAGCCAAATAATAAGAGGTCAGTGAACTGTTCGTGCATCAGAAGGATTTATTTATTTAATGCCCTCCCAACCCCCCTTTTTTAGAAATAAATGGATAAATGAATGAAACACTGATCGTTTTCAGCTAATCCCATTTGGGGTCACCACAGCAGATCAAATGTCCAAACAATAAAGAAGTAAAGATAAACCACAGGTCTATTGCATTTCATTTTGATTAAACAGTTTTCAACTTGTATTTCAGTGTTTTCCATGGAACACATTACCAGGTTTCCCATCCATCCTTAAAAAATACCTTAAAACTCACCATCACTCCCAAAACCACTTGATCTCGAGGTACCACTATATTTAAGTAACACCATGCATCTCTTATATTTGTCAGCACAGTCTAGGGACCCCAGAACGAAATAAAAAAACCTGTTCATATTGTTTATAAATGACATTATTATTATTGTTATTATTATTATTATTATTATTAATTTTATTATTACTTTACTTCTTACTATTCCATGTATGATGCTCTAGTTGTAGTATATAAAAATGCTGTAGTTATAACTATATATTTAAATGAATCATGAACATACAGGTTTGCTGTTTTTTTCCACGATGATAAAATTTGCAAGCTAACTGCATTTCACTGTCTTGTACCTGTACTGAGCAATGATAATGAAGTTGAATCTCTCTATCTATAACAAGGTTTTTTTCATTACTAGTTTTACTGACTTGTCACAGCACACTAGTTTAAATATTAGTGTAAAAGGTTGAGCTTATAGGCAATTAAAAGCTATTTATAAAAAATGGCAGAGGCAGGGTGAAAATAAATGAGATTCAATTTGCCTGAACAAGTGTAGTACATTACCAGAGTGGTGAAGATGTAGTGGTAGTACTCTGTCATCATTCCCATCATCTGGGCCTGGAGCAGCACACGGGAAAAGGGTGAAAGGGAGGAGGGGGAACAAGGGAAAGTTGAAAATACAAGACAATGAGAAAGGTCAGCGTCTCAGTATCAGTCAGTTACAATCAATAGAAACAAACAGGCAAAAGAAAACAATGTGTTTACAACAGGAGGACATAAAACAACAGCACAACACTTTTTCTATATTGACTGTCTGGTGTTATATTCACTTCAAAGGTCAGACGTTCAGGCATGATAAATTCAGCCCGGTCTTATTTCCATCAGTTTGTCCAATATATCATGATCGAAAATGTCACCGGGTCACCTCTCACACAGTAATAAGTGCTCCTAATCAAACAAAGTAATCATTTAATTCATTCTGCATATCCACTTCCTACCACTTCGGTCACTTAATCTTTAATGAAATGCCTGCTTTTCCCAGAGTGACAATCATTCTTCTATAATTACACCATCTGTTCCGAACCAAAGGTTTAGCAAACCACTTCAACATAAATCCATTACATCCCGAGACTCTCGTAAGTCCTGAACCAGCTGGTTTTGATGTTACTGGTTTCCGTACTATATCTAGAGTATATAGAGTATATAGTGTAGGTCCAGGGAGATTGCGTAGCCACAGTGACTCTTCTCTCTCTCTCTCTCAATACACATTGCGCACTTTTTTAATGCCAAATGCCTGAAGGCCTGCAGACAGCTTTGACAGACTTCCTGTCCTGCCACATTTCCAATTTCCACATGGCCTAAAGGAGAATGCATGTAGCAACAGAAGTTCAGGTGAGGCTGATAGAAAGAGGT
Source organism: Microcambeva bendego (assembly GCA_034509265.1). Lineage (NCBI taxonomy): Eukaryota > Metazoa > Chordata > Actinopteri > Siluriformes > Trichomycteridae > Microcambeva > Microcambeva bendego. The sequence goes on from JAYDZG010000029.1 coordinate 27,868,072, forward strand.
AGGTGGCAGACAGGACTTTAAAACCACTTTAAAAGTGAATAAATAAAAAAATCTTCATGATTGAAGTCACATGGTGTCATACAGGCCTAATGAAACAATGACATGGGTGTCTCTCAAACAATTTTGGTATTAATCCATCCTTCCAGATCACTTAAACCCATATATGCTGATTATCTTTCCTGGGGCAGATGGGATCTTCTATGACCAAGGAAAGTATGTAGTACTACCCTGGCCTCCTAATTTCCCAGACATGAACCCAACTGGGCATCTGAGGGACCACCTCGATCATCATGGTTTTTTTTTTTCTATGGATCTTCCCCATACACCCCTCTAGCAGCTCTGGAATGCACTGCACAGCATGGCTCCAGATACCTGTGACAACCTACCAGGACATTTTTGAGACTGTGGTCATGATAATGTGACTCAACAGTGTTTTTATATTGAATATTCAAATATGATGTAATTACAATGTAAGAACTAATCCAAAATTCACTCGATAAGTAGCTGATGTTGTTGCTTTTTATATTACTAATAGAACTCAGAATATTCTAATATGATATAATAATAATGTAAGAACTAATCCAAAATACACTTGATAAGTAGCTGATGCTGCTGCTACTTTCCAATGAGCTTCAGGAGCATAAAACAAGTGCCAATGCACTCAATCCTAATTGACATCTACTGACATACTAATGACATCCAAAGATAATTCTTGCCGGTATTGCAATACTTAAAAAAATAAGTTATAAATAATAAAAATTAGAAGCATTAAGTCAGTTCTGAAGATGAAAGTTAAAACCTAAAACCCACTGCTGCTTATGATCCTGGCTCATAGCAAGGAGAATCACAGACCAGCAGTTGATTGCAATTCTTTTCACCATCCAGCTGTGCATTCTTTTAGAAAGCTGGAGTCAAACTCAGTGAATCATCAACAAACATGAAGCTCTTTCAACCAGAGCGCTCATTCTAGTCAGCACTGAGACAACCTCCCTTGGCTTTCTACTAGCTTACCTTCATTCTACTTCCTATATTTGTATTTATTCTAACTATGTCTCCATTCGTGCAATCGTGTTACTAACACACTAGTGTATTTGGTCACATGACTCCAGAAAACACCAGGACTATTCACGATGCCCCACAATGATCTGACCTGTTTAAGAATCTGTGCAGCCATGATGTGACTGCAGTCAAAGATGATGCGAAACTCTCGGCTCCTCTTCATTTCCTTCAGCAGGGGCCGGGTGTCGGTAGTGTCCAGGGGTAGTTGGCGGATCTTCAGCCTGATGTTGTACCTGGAGGGAGCCATAATCAGCTCCTGCAGTCGAATCAGACCTGGTCACACACAGCACGCAAAAAACAAAGCATGAATAATTTAGCAGCATTTACCAGGGGTTAGTGTTGATCAGGGAACTTTTTATAGCTTGTATAAAAGGTGTTTTTATGGACTGCTTTATTTATTCTAAACATGAGTGAAAAAACACTTTGTTTGAGGTAGCTGAAGGTTTAGATTTCATTTAATTTAGAATACTCTTTTCACCACTGTGCATTGAAATGTTTCCTCCACATTTTAACCCAATCCCTGCAGTGAAACACACATTTACACTCGCGAACACTAGGGGGACATGAGCACACGTGCCTGGAGTTGTGGGCATCCCTAGCAACGCCACCCAGGGAGCAGTCAGGGTTTGGAGACTCTTCTGGAGTGCACTTAAGTAAAGCAAATAAGTCATACAGAGCAGTGGTTCTCAACCAGAGAGCCTCAATGAGTTGAATTTATAATAAAAGAGTAAAAAAAGCTATAATCCAGAGTAACTGCCGTGTGCAGCCTGGACAGAAACTAGGGTGGGAGTGACTTGATTAGATTCTGGTAGGTTGTCTCGGGAATGGTGGTAAATCTAATTAATTTTAAGGACCCGGGTTCATCTGAATCACTCAGTAAAATGATCCGGTTCACTTGATTCATTTGAGTCACTTACTTGTGCATTCGTCAGATGTAGCACTTGTTAACATAGCGACATAGCGCTAATAGTCGTGGTAGCCTTAGAAACAATACATAATGAAACAAATATGCACATATGCAAACTAATTCTGCTAAACAGAATTTTAAATAATATGAAGAAAACACACCAGCATAACACTGCCACACATGTTCCTGGGATAACTGAAGACTAGACTCACATTTAGAATATAAAAACTCATAATGTAGTATCTGTATGAGTATAATGTCTCACCAGTGCTATCGTCGTACACTACAGTAGCTGTCTTCCACTTGAGGTATTGCACCAGGTCCAGGATGGCATAGCTAAGGGAGGAGTAATCCGGGTAAAGGTTGGCATAAAATGTGTCCCTGTTGTCCATGGGGTGATGTTTCCATCGCACCTGGATGTGTGGTACCTCCAGCGCGTTGCAGATCGACTGTACTGCATTTGATGATGAGCTATGAGATGGGCCAAATATGGCAACGACACCTAAAGACAGCTGGTCGCAAGCTGGATACATTCAGAAATGTTAAGCATTAGTAAAACTGTTAAATGTAGCAGGGATTAGTGCATAAAAACAGTGGTACCTTGAAACTCGATATACGCTGGTTCTGGGACAGGTGTCGAGTTTTATCAATTAGGATGTATGGTTAAGGTGTTCCATTGTCCTGCAGAACTTCATATTTTTAAGCCTAATATAAAATAATGGGGTTGTTTTGATACTTATAACCGAAAAAAACCCATAAATATAAAGAAAAAACAGACAAACAATGAAAACTGTAAAAAATCAGTGTAAAAATCACAATGCTTGATGTTGGAATACCGTAATCCATTTAGTAAAGGTGCATTCACAGCTTTTGCTCTTGTATTGATGTATTACCACACCGCTCAAGCAGAACGCTGAACGAAGCAGCAGTCCATTGTTTTCTCCAACCTTTTCCTCTGATTTTTTTCTCCCCTAATATTGTCATGTCCTTCACTCATTCTACCCTCCATTACTGACTATGTTTTACACCCCTCCCACACATACTCAATACAAACTGCCCTTTTCACCCAAATCGAGTTCATATACCGATCAGCAAAGTGTATGGAGAGCCACACCCTGATCAGCATTATTCTGTGGGCCATCATAACACTGCAGACTCCACCAATCAGCCAGCAGAGGTTGTCTCTGCACCAGTAATGATGGCCCATGATCCCGTTTGCCTCTGACCCTACAGACAACAGCCAATCGTTGCTCACCCAGCTGTCCAGCCCAGCCAGATGGCAGAGATGAGTTTCAATCCAATTTCATTGTTAACTTGAAATGAAATGAACATATTTTTAAAGACTTAACATGTCGATTTTAAGGGACATTTTGAATTAAGGGTACACAGTTCGCTAAAAGGCGGAGTAAAAAAATTAAGTTATGGGCATCGATTTACAAGGTACCACTCTATACTGCAAAAACGTGACTTTATTGAAATTAACTTAAAAGTATTTAAATATAACTTACCTTTTCTCGAGGCTTCAAAGCTATCATAGATGTTAATCCGCTGGATGTCGTAAGTTAAAGTCGTGTTGGGTAGTAATGTTCTGTTTCTGTTGATGTTATTGACGGCAAATTTGAAAGCCAACTCCTCTGCACTGACAAGCGACACCGGCCCCTCGGTCTGTTCAAAAATCCCTCCTGTAAAACAAAATAGACAATTAGGTAAGAGCCCAGTAGATCGGTTCAAATGAAATTGAATTTCTACATCCAGACCTGCATATGGAATGTTTTGTGGGCTGTGAAGCCCCAAATTCCATTTACTCAGCAAACAAATGGAGTATCTTTGCATTCTGAGGCTGAGAGTTTCAGCTCAAGCTTTTAAAGTTCAGGGCTATAATGGAGATAAGAGGAGGGGAGCAAAGTGGGAGGAAAAAAAAGCAAAAATAGGCCCATCAAAGGTTTCGAGCCATCTTTAGGCCAGCAGGTCGCTTTTCAAGCCATAATAAAATGAAAATGGATTCTTATATGGAAGGTTAGAGCTTTAGGGGCTTTTCAAACATTTTACTGCTTTGGCCAGTGCATTTCATAATCTATCAAGATTCCAAAATTTATCAAAGAATCTAAAAGTAAATGAAAAGCACTGCTAGAAATGAAAGCAAGGGTGACCGACTGAGAGCAATAAATAAATTGGGTCACTGAATCTATAGAATGATAAACAGCAAGGGCAAAGAATAATCTTCAGCCCTTACCATTTCTTATTTTAAATATTTGATCCACATTGATAACCTTGTATTATGATGACTTATAACAGTAATAATAACAGCAATAAAACAGTAACAACATTAATACAAATAATAATGCTGATGAGTATAACAGTAATGCAAAAAATATAATATTTATACTAATAATGCAAATAATAATAATAATTATAATAACAATAGTAGTAATAATAATAATAATAATAATAATAATAATAATAACAACAATAAAGCTAATTATTATCTTGATTTTAGTTTCTTTTAAACATTTTTCAATGCTGTACATGTAAAATACTGATTTAATAAAACATGCTTATCCATAGTAAGCCACATAATTAAAATAATGATACGTTTACAATAATTATTAAATCAACAATGAATCTATATTAGTTATATGAAATGTCAAAATGCCCAGGAACGCTCAATTCTTGACCATGGTACAGTAATATTTTTATATTAATAAATATAGATCTGGTCAGTTATAGATCCTGGCATGATACACGACTTTCCTTTTACATTCAGAAGCTCCGGGATTTTAACCCGCTATGCTTATTTAAATAATATATTAGAACAGCTAGCCAGTCCAGCAAGCACCACAAGAGTCCAATCTAGAGATTTGTTTCTGATTGATTCTTACCAACAATCCAATCCATGACCAGTTAAATCAATGACACGTACTAGCTCAAGAAGCACGAAAGTAGTTTATTCTGCATTTTATTTTATTATTATTATTTTACAACATGGATAGTAATAAACTCTCCAAAGTGATGTGATTTTCCTTTAGGGTCAGTTGCTACAGAACCCCAGTCCTCCACTTCAAAGCATTAAGCAGCAGCTCCAGATACTCTAGTATTTATGACTCCAGCTGCATTCGCGCTCCAGAGGAATGTGATGCATAAACTCCCTGGAAGCAGCCCGGCGCATTAAAATAAATGAATCCTGCTGGTTTGCAGGGAAATCTCATTAGAGTACATTAAGTAATTGCTGGAGTATATACTAATTTGACTGTTAAGAGGATAAAATGTGCATTGCTCGGAAGCACTTTAACAAATTTAATAAACGTGGGGGGTACCAGCTCCTGGGGAGGGGAGAGAAATCCTGGGACATTTGCATTGCCACTGTCAGAAAACCCTGTCATAAGCACATTAGAGAAAAAGGCTTAATGTAGTCTAAAAACGTTCTGCCTCCGTCAGAGCTGGTGTAGTTCACTAACACACACACACACAAACACACACACACACCAAATTAAGCAATGGTTTAATAACGCAACCGCAAGTGTTACAGCTTTCATTATTAAATGTCATCAATGTATGACAGCATAGTAAGATTGGGATCATTTATTGTCACCGTTAGTAAATGTACTGCTGTATACATACGTGTGGGTAGTGTGGATCAATTTGTGTTTAGGGATCTTTTGCCAAGTTATCTTGTTTTGTTTTTTTTTTAAACTTGACACCTAAGTATTCAGTCTTTTATATGTATGGATGAAATAATTTCATGTGGGTGGTGCAGAGGTATATAATGCTATCACACAGATACTGAGATTTGGGTTTAATCTTAGTGTTGCCATCAACCAGACCTGATGAGACCCTCACATCATAGTAAATTTTACTATTACATGATACTGTTACAGTTGCATCTTTTTGGTTTGTTAAATCAACTAAATAAGCTGTTTTGTAGGGCACAGTAAAGTACAAGTCTATTCCCACATATAAATGAAATAAAAAATGAAATATCCCCAAAGCTAAAACGTCTTTAAAGTGTGGTTAAATGGAATTGCAACATTACAAAGTGGTTAATGCTGTACATTTGGTGGCTTAGTGGCGATCTCGGTCCTTTCTGTGCGGAGTTTGCATGTTCTCCCCGTGTCAGTGTGGGTTTCCTCCGGGTACTCCAGTTTCCTCCCACAGTCCAAAGACATGCTACCAGGTTGATTGGAGAC
>JAYDZG010000029.1:27949571-27964474 GCA_034509265.1 Microcambeva bendego
AGACCTCATGTTACATCAGATAGTTGGCAGTCAGATTTGGCCATGTTTTCTAGATGAAGTGCCCCTAAACCCTGCATATACAACTGCCCAATGTTTCAGCCTATGTCCCTGCAGTAGATTAGGAGGGACTTGAACAATCAAGCCATAATAGGCTCCAAGATAATCGAGGTACTATTTCAGCCAATTAAAAAGGCAGAGCAGATTTTCATAGTATTTGACTCATTGCTGAGTTGGAGGAAAATACTTGGGCATGGTGCATTGAAGATAACAGGCAGTGCAAGTATGGTCTTTTTCCTGTAGCATTATGGTTTAATCATGATGAGTTTGGATCATGAAGCAAATTCAGATCAGTCCATGACGCGTGAGCTGGCGAATGCCAGGGGAAAGCATTAATATTAACTGGCATTTTGCAAACAATATGAGATGATTCAAAGCTATTGCAAACAAGAGCTGCATGTCACGTTCGTTCATGCAGAAAAACTAATTTTAACATTGTATACTGATATTTATGACCTATAAACAAAATTGAAAGGCATTCTGGCAACATGGTAACACCATTTTCTGATTTATTTATTCAAATTAAAGTTATGGCTTGCATTATTATTTTTTTGTCCTGAAATATTTGAGCGCAATTAATTGTCAGATTGATTTACATTTATTGCAATTTGACAAGCATAAAATACTTACATCTGCTACACCTTTAGCTTGAGGCTGGGAGCTGTAAACCAGCCAGGTCTGTGTGATGTGATCGCAACATCTTTCAGCTCTGTGCTCACAAAGAAAACATGCATACAATGCTATAATAAAGAATAATTTCCAACACCTTTTGACAAACTATATAAATGTGGACATTTAAAGAGCTTGCAGGAAATAAGAGAGCAAAGCAACAGAAGCGTATTGTTCAGTTTTGATACGTTTTTTCAAGTGGAATTTTAGCCCATTCATTTACATTTTCAGCATTTAGCAGACGCCTTTATCCAAGCGACTTATAGTACAGTATACAGTCAGAGCAATGAGTATCAAGGGCCTCGCTCAAGGACCCAACAGCAGCAAACTGGCAGTGGTGAGGTTTGAACCGGCATCAATTGGTTTAAGTTCAGTACCTTAACACTAGGATATGACTCGCCCATTTATGCTGCATACAGGACATCCTCATTATAACAGTCTGTGGTCCCTGTGTTTGATTCTTGCCTTCATGGTGCCCCATGCATTTTTAATAACATACATAAACTGCAGGCAAGCCAGGCAAGCACAGACATTGTGTTGACAAAGCTACACTCTTGTAGTATGGGCAGAATATACATATAGGTGCTTCTCAGGAAATTACATATACATATCCATATACATATCCAGCATTTAGCGGAGGCTTTTTATCCAAAGCTCAAGGGAAGTTAAAGTCTTGCAGTGGTGTGGTCACTGTTCCCATTGTTAGTCTTGTTCCAAGAGGCTACAACTGCACCACAAGGCTACAACTAAATTAGACATTACCTACAACTGTCCTTGAGATAACCGTAATGCCGGGATGTCTCTCTAAATTCCCAATATACCCATAAAAATGGTACATTCACACATATGCAACTGACCCTGATGCACCACCGATGCACCACCAGTTATAGTTTTTGGCTTCTGCATATTTCACTAATAACAGTCTGGACAGTAACAAGGACGAACAAGACATCTGTTTCATAATGGTTCTCTGAAGTACACCAGAGCCTATGTGACTTTATTTATCACAGCAGCATGATGGTTTCTCATGCAGGTTTCTAAAATTCAAAGGAAAAAAAAGATGCTGATGTGATTAGAGTAGGCCAGCATACCGTTCTCACAGATTGAGCAGGTGAGTGCACAAAAACTGACAGCACGATGCACCTACAACAAGCTATTTCACAAGGCAGACATTTAAAGCTACCCTCATGGCTGAAGCACATTAATGCTTAATGAGGCGCAGGGCCATTTTATTCAAGGAATGCCTCTGTTGCTTCAAGCCCCCCTGATGATCCTAGCGACTGAAAGGTGAGCCCAATACTGCAGAGTGTGTCCCATGCCATCAAGATGCTTTAAAAGTGTGCTGGTTTCTCATTTAAATGTCATCTCAGAACTCAAAGGTTAAACACACCCTTTAATGATTTCCAGTGTTGCTCTTCAAAGGCGCCAGATTACACAAATAAAACCAGATTAATATACAACACTTCTGTAATGTGGTGGGTCGCAAGCAGTGAAGTGTGTGGTGAAGCTCTGTACCTGCAATGATGACAATCAACTCAACTGAAAGATGCTTGACCAAAGTGGACTGGTACATTGTTGTTCTCAGATGTGCTGGTTTAGTCAGATTTCCAGAATCAGAGCAGAGACAATAATGTTTCAGGCTGAAACCCCGCCCAATCAATAAGGTCCTTGTTGCCACCTTTCACACGGCACAAATCCCCCATGTTACCACATCCCCAGCCAATTAACAGGTAGAATGAGCTATTGTAGTGCTGAACAGTTTTGTTTTGAGACACACTGCATTAACTATTGGGTAATCGCCATAGAGTGGAGAAGTGGCAGCATGTTCCCTGCTAGGTTAACCATTCTGGTGCTCTTGAAAACTCACATACCTAGGACCCTTTTTTTACTCAGGTTTTTTACCCGGGCTTTCTTGCATTATTGCACCGACTAGTTATTAGAATACCAACATTTACCTCCTGCTCTTGGCACCAACACTGTGTTATAACTCTTAATAAATAACTGAAGTGTTTACTGCACATCACATTAAGAGCAATAACATGAATTTCACATACATTATCACATTGGTGTTAAGTGGATCAGATAGCAAATGGCAAGTCAATACAGTATTGTGTAGTTGTCAAGTAGGGCTTAAGGTAGTGCTATTAAGCTGTCATGAACAATATCAATTAAACATGTAACAAATCTTATTTAGTAGTAGAGTAAATGGTTCATAAACTGATTTAGGGTCGCAGGGGGTTCGATCACATGAGCAGAAAATAGGAAACACCTGGGACAAGTCACAAGTACATCATAGGACAAACAACTTTAGATGTACTAGGGCGACTTAAGTATATAATTATTGTATTGCATCTCTTTGGATTATGGAAGGAAACTAGGTTCCTAAAGAAAACCCGTACAGACACTGGGAAAATAAGCAAGCTCCACACAGAAAGGATCCAAACTGCTATGAGTCTGCTATGAGTCTGTGAGGTGACAGTGCTACCGACGAAACTAACTTGCCTCCCAGTTCATAAACATACTTTAGTGAACAATAATTTATAATTCATTAACAAATTATTGATGTATTTTTTGTCACAATGACAACTTGGGTACTTTTGTTTGTTTGCTTGAATACTTCAGTCTACCAGGTTTTAGTCACGGTGGATTAATTAATAATGACTAAACTTAATGATTTTCACTATGGAACTAATATTCAAAGCAGCCCTCAAGGATATTTTGTACACTAGAACTAAATCATGTATGTGTAAATGTAAAAAAGTAACTGCAATCTGTTCTACCCAGTGGGATAGCTCTTTACTTTCACAACAAGGCAGACAAATAGCTTGGGCCACGTAAGCAACCATTATGTCATTATTCAATTAAAAAAATAGATGATGAACATATTTTGGCTCAAGGCTTTCAGAAGAGTTGCCCACTGCTGTAACAGATTGGAAACCTGTTACTGTCACTGCAATGATTGCCATGAAATATGGCACATTACTCATTCAGGCACAGCATGCCCTGTGCTTAAGCTTTTGCTTTGTGCCTCTGACTACATCACATTCAGCTGAGCTTTTCTTAGTGTAAGGATAAATATTACATATGCAATAACAATCCACAACCAGCAAGTGTAGCATTTTAAAAATATATATTCAAGAGCACCTGAAAAAAAAACAGAGTGGAACATTGACCAGAACATTGTCGCTGTGATTCATGGTTTATTAACAGATCTAACAGCAAATATCAATGCAATGTCCCTCGAAACCCGCTGCCAAATAAAGCACACCCACAGGGGCCACAAAGCAGCTCAACAGTCAACCAGGCCACCACGCCTTGAGAAACTGGAGCAGCCAGTGAATTGACGTGGGAGTTTCAGTGTCCAACTGCTTGATTAGTGACAATATCCATGATTCCCAGTCAATCACCACCGTGCCACACACGGCTGAAAGTGGAGCAAGGTTAAAGGGAAGTAACTGTCAGGGTTCAAGTTACACCAGGTCAATTACAGACAGACACACAGAATGATCATAGTTCCCTAACAGCTTAAATGTGTTCATACTTGTAATTAATTGGTCACCAGTCCACATTACATGACACACTAATGTTAATGTTAAAGAGGTTATGAGAATTTAAAGAATGATAAAAGACAGACTAGAAGAATTCATTTAATAAGAATAATTTCAATATATTAATTCAATCAAAATAGAAAAACACATTTGTATTAAAATACATCATCGGAACATCAACAGAAAGTTTTTTATTAATTTAATTATACAATTAAATTAATACAAAATAAACAAAATGAGAAAAACAGAAAATCTAGTGAAAATACAGCAGGTCATGTAAGAGAGAAAAAAACATTCATAGAAGCACAGCTGCAATTAAAGCCTGGCAATGCTGAAAAGGCCGAGACAATGTGTGGAGAGTGATGGAATATGAGTCAAATGAGAATGAAATAAGAAATAAAAAGCCAAAAGGAAACATGAGCGAAACAGGAAAGCTTAAAATGAATAAGATTGACTTTCTAAATCAGTGAGAAAAAGAGTTTAAAATACAAATGCACATATAAATCTGCATACCAATTTATGGTAAATAAATTAGACCACCACTATTTTGCTATCAAGTGTTACTCTGACTAAAACAGAGACCTTGTTTGCAGATTAAATTGTTGTACTTGCTGATAGTCGATTCAAAAACTAAACAAGGAGGATTTTACAATTGAGTTGTAATGCTGATCTAGGACAATGAGGGGCGGACACACACACACACATGCTTAAACAAAAGTATTTCATTATAAAAGGACGGGGTATTACACTAGTCATTAAGACCAAGACAAGACAAACACACTACCTGTGCTAATTGCTAAAGCTAACTGCTAATGCTAATACCAAACATGAGACCTCTACTAATGCTAGACTAACTGCCATGCTAACAAAGAACCTGGAAGTCAGACTAACAAGATATAAACATGAAGGCATGAACAGACAAGAGTATTAAGTAGACAATGACACAAACTGGACAAAGACAAACAAAACAGATTCATCAAACTAAAATAAATGACAGACATACCAACAGGACAGGTTCAAAGTCAAATCACCCAGCCAGGAGCTAATATCACAGGCAAAAGCAAACAAACAGACAGAGCCAAGTCCAAACTAGTCTCCAGACAGTCCTCCCCAGCTGCTTTCTTATATACACAGAGTATTAGGCCTTAACAAGGTCAATCATTCCATGCGGGTGTTGGCCCATTACCGAAAACAAACATGTCTCCAACATGTGCTCCTGAAAAGATGGGCGTGGCAGGTTACACAGGAGCTCCAGCAGGAGCACACAGAAGCCGCATTTGTGACATGTTTTTAGAATATTTTAATTGTTTTTGTAATTAAAATATATAACAATATAAAAACAAGATTTAATAAAAACATCCATCTGTTGGATTATTCCATGTCCAATATGATTGCCTGAAGTCACAAATAGTTCCTAATTAAATGGACACAACTTTCCACATATCTATTTGAAATAATTGAAAAGGCAAATCACATTTATTTATTTAGAGATGCTCAAATTAAACATGGTCTCAAAGCAAGTTCACAGCATCCAGGACCAAACCCCCTTTTGAGCAAGCCAGGGGTGACAGTGGAAAAGAAAAACTCTCTTGAAATTCCAGACTCAGCTAGGGCCGCTATCCTACTAAGGTTGCCTGTAGGATAACCTTCCTGAAAGATGCTGTAATATCCACAGTGAGGAGGGACTCCATATTAATGTCCAAGCTCATCAGGTGTCCACAACGTTTAAGCCCACTGGTGTATCTAAACATTCTGCCTTCAGTGCACATCCCAACATAAAGCAAAGCCCTTCAACACGTTGCTAAAATATTTTATAGTCACTTTAAGCATAAGTGCTGGTTCTTAAGATAACATTCTCAACAGTGAAGAGGGAAAAAATGTGTGTGGTGCTTCAATCAAACTCAGTAGGCTGATTGGTCGTGACTCTTCTCTGCTTGTCATTTAGTCTTTGGTGGCAGCTACTTATGAGACACTGAAGAAAGCTTACTGTGCTCTGACAGCCAACAGCTTTTAAATTAGTGTTGGTGCACTTGGCAGATTTTTAAATAATGAGAACACACCGATTTATAACCTCTTTACAACCTTTCTGATTGGCTAATATTCAGACGAGTCTAAAAGGGAACACATGAAAACACAGATTGGGGTCGAGCACCTGAATGGTGTCTGCTCTTTCAGGATAATAATGTAATTACCACAGACAAGAATGGCAGAGATCTTTTTTATTACTGAATGATGAATGAAGGAAAGCAGAAACACACCATGAGGGTGTCAGGACATCGCAGGGTAAAGCATTCCTGTGTACAGCAATACAAGGTCAGTTAACAGCATTCGGGAGAACTGCCCAGACTTGTGTTTGTCTAATAGCTGGTAGAACTTCACCAAAGTGTGACTGTCCATCTGGGGAGAAAGGGTCAGCTTTGTGGTTCCTCTTCATAGTAAATCAGGTTCTGTACCCCAGCATTCAACAGCAGATACATTTTCCTTTTCAAGTCACTTTGTGAGACTGGCAATGTTTTTTTTCCTATTGTTCTAATTCTGTTCAGCTACTTCACATGAATCCAACATGAGCTAGGTGGGCCAGTTTTGTTTATTTTCCAGCCCTTATATTAAGAAGCTGGTACTGTTGTTAAAAGTAAACCGTAAAATGATCAAAATATTTTATACTTTACTACATCTACTGCATAGTTATATATTATTTATTAGTTATTTATATTATCATGTAAAACACTTACACAAACCAAGACAGATTCCCGGTTTAGAGGTCATGGCTGACTAATAATGTGTTTTTAGTCTATTATAGTTAAGCTTTGAAAAGGCATTTTGAAATGCCCGAATAAAGTTAAAGTGGGAAAATGGACAGCCACTGACAACAGAGAGTATATAAGAAATAATAGAAATCAGGTATGTCTCCTAGAGCTCTATGATTCACTGATTACTGTTTGCTCTGAGGGATCTTTCTAACTCCACTCCAGTCCACCTGAGCTACACTTCTAATCTCCCTGGCCCCAGCTGCCTGTCAATTGATTTTAAGATTCTCAAAATCAATTACCGCTCTGTCCAAGGTCTCTCTGCCAGCGGATCTGCACTGGTATGTACTTGTAAATGTATACACACACACGCACATACACACACAAAGTGAAAGACAAAGTAAATGAGGCAGTGTGAGCGAGTTAGGCTTTCAGCAGTCTCTGTAGGGCTCCATCAAGTTGAGATGATAGACTGTGAGTTTCATCAGTCTTTTTTTATCTGCACGGTGCACCTCTGCTCTCCTCCCGGCCCTTACACAGCTCTGCCTGTCCACTGTAGACATGTCAGGTCATTATTCAGGATGAGCCTGCTTTAGCAGTTTGCTCTTATCAGGTCTACCCTGTGTTAGCGTCTCTCAACATTATTTAGATTCAAAGCATTTAGCAGATAGGGTTGTTCAACGTGACCTATATTTATGACTAAATACAGTACTTGCTCAGGGGTCCAGCAGTAGTGACCTGGTAATAATAGGTAGCTTGAATCATAATTTTTGCATACAGTCCATGGCTGCCAGTGTTTTGCCAGTTGACAAAAAAATCATTGAATTCAATCAATGGGGGATAAATTTGAGTGTTTAGCAGACAGGTTTAGGAGACAGTTTTATTTAAAGCAACCTACATTTGCGATCAAATACATCTTGCTTAGAGGCACAGCAGTGGTCACCTGACATTAATGGGCAGCATGAACCATTATTCACCACCTATTTACATTAACAAACCTTTTCCTGGATAAACTGTAATTCAGTCACTGGGAGGGACATTTTGGGTGTTTTGTTTTCAACAGGCACAAGTTTAGTAGAGCAAGCTACAGCAGTGGCAGCCTGGTAGTAACAGGAAGTCAAAATCCTAATTTGTCACAATTTAAAATTGCATCTAGCACATATTATACGTCTGTTGAACTTAAAATAAATAAAACTTTTGTTGAATTTGATCAATAGGGTTTTGATCAATCGTTTGTGTTTTTATTACATAAGGCACCAAAAATGAATGCCTAGTTCAAAATACACAATTATTGCTCTGATTTTGCTAACTATGAGTGATCTGCTCAATGATTCGCCAAATTCTCACTGACTAGCATATATCAAGTATGCTTAATATCTGGATATCAGTTGGGCAACTGGCAATGAGTGTTGTGTCAAACTACAGCCAATGAGAAGGCAAGATAAAGGGTAAAATATAGTTCATATCAGACCACATTAATGTTTTACAGTATTCCTGACTGTATTGTTCTCGACAAACCACAATCCCAATGTTTCATTGCAACAATATTTATTTAACCTCCAAGTAATTACAGAAAAATCCATAAAGTTTGTGAAGCCAAATCTACACCTTCACTCCAATTCATTTATTATGTTTATTTTTGTTTCTCTTTTATTTTATTTCACTACCCAGTGGTGAAAAGAGTATTCTAAATTCAAGAGCCCATAAGGCACTAATAAGTTTAGCAGGCAATTTTATTTAGTGTGAATTTTTGCTAAATTATTAACCAATTGCAATCTATATTTAGGGGTCCAGCAGTGGAAATCTGATAGTGTCGGTCACCTTGTATCCTTATTTACCATCTTTCAATGTTGCATGTATGCCAGTCTTAATGCCAACTGTCTTTTGAGATGTTTTTTTTTACCTCAATTGGTGACCAAATAAAATCCTTGCTCAAAGGTCTGACAGAGACATTATACCTCCTATTTACATAAGATACATCCCATTGAAAAAATATCTTGAATTAAATCATTAAAATTGGGGGATTTTGATGTAGCCTTGGTCACATAAATTCTTACATATTTAGCAGCATATACTTAAATCTCTAAATTTGAGATCCTTCTGGATCTCTAAAATGTGTTCCTCGTTCATTTATTTGTACATTTGTGCAGACTGCTGTAAGTTCAAGGATGAACTAAGATACCTAAAAGTAGAGTCACTCCAAAAGTCACTACAAATTAATTTAAATCTTGACAATTTGTGGGTTTTTTGCTCTGTTTTTCTGCACAGCCAAATAAGGCAGGTCAGAGATGAATGAAGCCACTGTAGAGACAGACACTCTGCAGGGATCTGGTGACCTTTCGAAGGATGAATTCTGCTGCCTCACTGATAGATTGCATCTCAACAAAAAGCTGCAGTCAGTCTAGAGAAAAGATTCAGCAAAGGTTGCACTTCATTTTGTTACATTTCTTTCTCCCAAGATGCCTGAGCTGAGACTGTGCGATGCAATTTAGTGCTGCCGAAAATAATTGTCGTTTATTGCCAATTAATCTAATGAGTTCTAGCGTACCCCTAAGGACTGTACTCAGCTTGACAACATAAGAGATGTGAAGGGAGTAGATGTAGGCAGGATCGTTGTTTGTGGCTGTTTCTATCAGATGTGCTTCCAAGTGACTCTCCCCACGAGCGATATTCCCAGGTTGATAACGCTCCGGCCAGTGTGCGGTTGAGGGGAGGAGATGAAGTTTTATATGACAGATGTCAACTGGAGGCAGCCTGCAAGGGACATTTTATAAATACTTTATCATGCTTTAGCTAAACCTGGCAGACTGATGTGCGCAGATTTGGACCCTGATACATTTTATTTGCTGTCGGTTGTTATTTTTAGGCAAGAGAATGTGTGAGATAGGGCCAGAGTATGTATTAGACTTACACAGTAAGGCTTTTGATGGTAAAGCCGAAGGAATCCCACACATTTTATTACAGCTACTGGCACTTATCGTATAATACTTGAAGTTATGTGTGATAAATCAGTGGCAGTTAGGATTTAAAAGCTGCTTTAAGTAGACTGATTCTAGACATTGCAGTATTGCAGTTATATTTTCTAATAGGGCAGATCAGATAGGTGTACCTAATTAAAACAGTGCCTTTAGACAATTTCCATGCCTCCTTTCATTTTGTTCAACAGCCTGAAATCAAAACTCTCTAATTAGAGTTTTGTTCGCTCTACAACATTCAAATAATGAGAAAAAATAGGAAAAGGGGATTACAGGGTTGCAAAAGTGATCAGTCTCCTGATTTGGTCCTTATTTCTTTAATTGCAGACAGAAGTCGAGAGAGTATATACATATTTTGCCTTGCAGAATTCTCTTATAAAGATCTGATATTAGTTTATTTTTTTGAACATCTGATACCATGTCTCACTCTCAGTAGGTGGTGTGTACTTTATAGGCATCATTTTGTCATAACGCACTAGTTTACAGTGAAAAATACCTCACATTTGGATTTTTCTGGTGAATTGTGGTTTGTCGATGTAAGAAATATTTTATGCCGTTCTCTGAGAAATGTGCACCACTGCTTTCACGTCATCGTCACATGAAAATATTTACCTACCCCTTAAAGTATTTTTAAACTTCCAAAAAAATGAAGCTAATCAGCTAAATCCAGATTGTAAGATCTCTCAGACACGTTAAATCATTTCTCATAAAATGTAATCTATCTACCTATCTATTTGTCTGTCTGTGCATGCATGTTTAGATGGATGGTTGGGTGTATATGAATATAAGCTGTATCACTAAATACTTTGTTTTTACGATATATCTTACCAATATTTTACATTGTTAATGGGGTTCGTAATATTTTGTACTAAAACTAACCTCTAAGCGTTTCATAGTTTATTTCCTTTTTATCTTTATACACCATAACCATACCAACCTAAATCCTCAGCTGCACCAATACAGGATATTAGGACCCACTGCCTGGTCTTCAGTATGGCCAGCATGTAAGCTTGCCCTTTTTGTCCTTTTCAAGATGCAACCTCTCTGGATTCCCAGAGCATAAAGTGATTTGAGATAAAAAATGAAATCGACTATCAGCATGTCTGTCAACTATCGACAATCCCATCTTCCCTCACTGATATGCTCAGCCTGTGCTGTAGTGCATTCACAATTTCCAGTGTGCCCAGGAAAGTCAGAATAACATCTAACAGGGGGAGAAATACAATGAGAAATTGTCTTCAAGGTTTATTCATTCGTTTCTACATCAATAAGCATTCGTTTTAGTCCCTATAATAAGTTTACATGTTGGCCATGCATACAAAATAGCTGTCAGATAACGTGAGTGTATTTAAAACGAATAGATGTATATATGCAATGTTGTAATTTATTTATGCTCCAATTGTTTCCAAATTAAATGTCACTCTTCACATACAGACGTCTTTATTCTACATTATTATGTTGTTATAAGTCTTCATTTTATTTTTGAAAAGCTTGGAAAGGTCCACAATCAATTTCATGACTTTAAAAGCTTTTGAAAGGCTAACTGACATCATTTGAGTTAATTGGGGGTGTAACTGTGGCATTATCACAAAAGACATCATCAAAAAGAGAATTGTGGACTTCTACAAGTCATTCTTGGGAGTAGCTTTTAAACACTGGTACTACCTGTTTACCTGCTCAATTCAAAAACATCGTAGAAATCGATCCTAGAACATCAAATGACTTTATGAAGTCCAGGAGAAAACCACAATAAACATGGCCTATACTGACCTCAAAGGGTGATCACCAAATAAGATTCTACTGCTCCGAAACCATAAAAAGAAGCCGGGTTATAAAGCAAAATAGAACTTTTTGGCCATAATGACCATTGTTATGTATGGAGAATACATACAGTCCATTGCAGGGCAAACAAAAGCATATACACACTTCCATTCAACAATAAGGCAATTCCGTGTCTCTAATTATACTGGCTTCATGGTTTTGCACTGTGGGAGGAAACTGGACTTCCCAGAAAAAAACCCACAGGGACACTCCCCTACACCAGTGCACTGGTTACTTCTTCTCAATGACTGTGCACTTTTTTATTCGCTGCTGATGTAGTCAATGTGCACAATCTCTCTTGTGTTCTTTATTGCTTGGATAATGACAGCACCCAACAGGGCCAAAACATCAAAACCCAGGATACAGATGTTACAGATTTTGGGCATACACAAAGAAGCATGCACTGTTCATTGGAAATGCTTGGCTGGTCACTGTCTTCATTTTAATGCCACGGCCCCCTGCCTTTTTATCCCACCCAGCTGAACCAGACTTATGGCTGAACCCATCTTTACCAGATCTCACAGCTGCTCCCCCTCCAGCCAGCATGGCAGAGAAAGCTGGCATGTGTGCCCCAGCTGGTTGACATTTTCAACGAAGGATGTTACCCCGGCTGCTGTCCCGCTCTCTAGTCTGTGTTTTTCTTCACTGTTGGTGCCATCAGAGCACTTCCTTTTTGGCACTGCACCACAAGGTGACTTGGCTACCAGCCAAAAAAGGATACCCTTCTAGACCCCCATGTGACAGCCCTCACCTCCTCCATCAAAGCATGCATCGTTACAGAGTAGTCCAGTTCCCCCAGGATGGCTTCGAACTTCTCGGCTCGCAGCAGCACTTCCATGATTGTGCTTGGATCGGATTGGCTATAATGACCTCAGGAATGAGACAAATTAAGCTCTGGGTAAGCCCAAAGTAGTTCTAATACCCACACAGAAACAGTTTATTAATCAAAGCAAAGACCAGATGGTAGGTTCATCAAAACTGGCATCTGACATCCAAGTGGAGTGGTTGAGTTCAGTAGCGTAACTACTGTGGATGCATGGTGGGCAGCTACACAGAGGTCCATGGCAGAGGGGTAATTAGGTAATGTGTGAAAAGTTAAACTTCAATTATAAAAAAAGTGAAAAATGAAATAACACAGAATTACATATATAGATTTTTATGGGGCCGTTTTTGCACTGGTGCCCATGAGCTTCTAGTTACGTCACTGGTTCAGTTACTAACTGCCAGCTTAAATCTGTTTTTAAAAAACTAAACACAATGCTAAGCAGCAACACTGACACTTACTGGATCCTGTCTCAACATTTCTCTAGACATGGAATTCTCACGGGATCAGCAGTTTCTAACATTCAAACCCCCATCTGTCAACAAGAACCCTGCCATAGTTAATCACTCAGATCCCACGTTGCCCATTCTGATGTTTAATATGAACTCATTTTTTTAACTGGAGCTCTTGACCTGTGTCAGTATAATTTTATGTAATTTACTGCTCACAGGTTAATGTACTGACAATTACAGTACAAAATTAAAGGCACGTTATTCCAATAAAGTGGCAGATTATGGCATAATAAAAACTTTTACTGTTGTGTTGTATTCTGAGACAATTTTTTTTATCAGAAACAGTACTTTCCTCAGTAAACTGAGCTACAGTTGCTTGTCTTTGGATCGGTTCACACAAGCCAGCCTTCACTCGCCACGTGCATCAACATGATGAGATGCTCTGACCCAGTCATCTAGGAATCACAATTTGGTCCTTGGCAAACTCGCTCAAATTCCTTCTCATTTTTTCTGCTTCTAACATTAACCTTTCAGCCTAAAATATCCCATTCACTAACAGGTGCCGTGATGAAGATATGAAGAGTTTTATTCATGTCACCTGTCAGAGGTCATAATAATATGCTTGGCCGGTGTATAGCACATCTCATGCTGTTCACAAGTCGACTTATTGTCTACTGAGACATGACATCACACTCTTCTTGAAGGGCAGCCCTCAGATCATTGAGGTTCTGGGGTACAGAGTTACGAGCCTCTACACGGAGATTCAGCTGATCCTTTAGGTTTCCTATTGGATTCCAGTCTGAGGAAAGGGCAGGCCGCTCCATCTGAAGTACCGCAGTCTCAAGCAGCCGTTCCCTAATGATGCGACCTCTATGAGCTGGAGCATTGTGATCAATGAAGATGAAATTAGGCCTGTGTTGTTCATCCAGAGGCACAAAGACTGGAACCTTGTTCAGTCTAAATGCTCACTGATCCATGCAAGGCGATTACGCCTGTGTCTGGTGGTGTGGTCAGGTGCCCTTGGTAAATGGTTTAACATGACACTTGGGTGCCTCTCACCTCTCTTAAATTTGCCTGGGCATTCATCATCCGGGTTCAGCAGGGAGATGTTCACAATCAAGTGCCCATCAGTGTGAGATGTGGTTAATGGACGTCCACTTCTACATCTTTCTGTGACTCTTCCAGTCTCTCTGTATCTGTTACAACCTGCTGATGACTCTCTGTGACTCTCTAAGCTCAGTGGTCTGCCTGAGAACTTCCTGTTTGAAGCCTCACAATGGTGAGGTTCTGCTGATCAGTTGTTAGGGGTCGTCTTGGTCTCATGATGTCAGAATGTGAGCATCATGGTTTAAATACCAATTCTAATCAAAGCAGGAAATGTTTTGGTGGATTCATGGATCAAACACCTGTTGTGTATTTTGCTGATAAGCTCCTTGTTAGAGAACAGCAAGTTGTGCAAAAAGTACTGAAACACTGAACAGTGGGACGTGTGCGTTCATGTTTGAGGTCACATTAAATTTGACTTTGGTGAAATTTCATCAAAAAGCCAATATCTAACTTTTATTTTTATGCAAACTACAGTGCCTTAAGTACTAGCTTTACTAACTGCCAAAGATGCCTATGTCAACTACAGTACCTAAACATTTGAGTAGACATACAGAAACATCATGCCCTTACAGTTAGAAGAGTCAACTTTTTATTAAGATGTTTGTTGATTTATTGGGATTTTAACATCATGTTTTACACTTGGTTATATTCATGATAGTAAACAGTCGTTGCTCTATTCACAAGGTTCGTCAGTTCACAAGGTT
>JAYDZG010000029.1:27989305-28001431 GCA_034509265.1 Microcambeva bendego
TAAGTTACTAAAGTTACTAAATACTTGCATTGTTATAATTATTTTTAAATACAATTAATATAATAATTACATTACATAATATAAATATACAAATTACCAGTGTTTTTTTTATTATATTCTACTTTTTATTGTAGTTTAGAGAAAAAACAACCTTGATTGAATTTTTTTTTTCATGTTTATTTTTTATATTCTATTTCTAAGCAAAGCACACTGAATCTCTTTGGACTTGTATTCTGACAGTAATGGTTTCCGTATTCGTATTTTCCCTCTTATGTACTGAACAGTTTGTACAGTGGACATCATGCTGAATTTTACACAAAAGTGAGCTACAGTGCAAAGACCTAAAGCTGCGTCGCGCCAAAATATTTGCTTTACTACAAAAAAAAAACAGAAAGTGCAACAACAGATTTGCAACATAATCTTATTGCTAGGAGTAATGGCTTAATAAACAATAGTGGCCGTAATAAACAACCATCTTGTCCTGTGCATTACGGTCAGAGATGTCTGTGATTTATTTGATTTGGTGACAGGTTCTACTTTTTCCTGCTCATGCTGAGGTCTTAAACTGTAGGTGATGGAAGTGATGTGCTTTGTATTATTTTGAGTAGAGAATAATCTGGTTTAGATTGATTGCTTTTCTTAGCTAATTTGATTTGAAACCACACTGGTTGTGGGAGAAATATTGCGGTTGAATTTGGAGTCTAAACCTGGCACCCGTGAACATCATAATGTTTAAATACAATCTAGTATATATGCACTTCCTGTGCAGTCGTTGGCAGCGGGGATGTTTTTCAGATGGAGAATCTTAAATCTCTCTTTTTTAACCTTCTATCAACAGTGAAAAGGAGATATCCATGAGGTATTGATTACAGCTGTCACTGTCTCATTAAGGATTTCTAATTCAACCCAGTGTTCTCCTCTCCATAAGCCAGCCGTCTATTTATTGATTTTCTTTATTGTGTTGCTCAGGTGGAAATCTCACTTGTGTTCTTTAATGGAATATGCGAAATCTTTTATTTCACTCTACACTGTCGATTCTGAATGCTTAGCAGTTGAATTGTCACATGGACACTTTCACCACCTTAATCTCGAGAAATTGGCAAATGAAACAGGCAGGGTTAGATTTAATTAAACAAAACAGTGGGATTAAAATAGTGGTACTGGTTCTAAAAATATTTTAAAATGTTTTATCTTTGCCTTTTCATCATCAGTTCAGTTCATTTTTATTAACCCCATTTCCTAATTAAGGTCGGGGAGGGGTGCTGGAGCCTATCCCAGCTCTTCAATGGGTGCAAGGCACAAGGTAACACCCTGGATGGGACGCCAGTTCATTGCATGTACCTACAGGACAATTCAGTGTGTCCAATCAACCTGGTAGCATGTCTTTGGACTGTGGGAGGAAAAGGTACCCAGAGGAAACCCACTCGGACATGGGGAGAACATGCAAACTCAAGAGAACGAAGCTAACCCAACCCCCTCCGACTGGAGGGCAGCAGCCATGTGCATTTTATAACCTACACTTGATGAGTATGGAGACACACCCTGATGCAGTTATGACATCTCTGTGCTACACCATAAATCATCCAGCAGAGGTCATAACTGCATCAGTCATGAGAGAAACCCTGTCCTGCATAATTCCACCCCTATATGAGCAGGAATCATTGTTAATGTGAACGCTCAGCCCAACCGACATGCAGATATGATGTGATGTAATGTGATGACAGTATCAAGATAGATCCATGTAATGCCAAACAACCCCAATACGACTATGATGTGATTAATCAAGTTTGCTCATAAACTTAACATTTACATGAACTGATCTTTATTTTTAAAGAGAGCATCCTTCATCAATACAAATCTATTTTGATTAGGTGCCTCTTCGTAATCACTCGTCAACCACTGTGTCGTAATTGTCCATCGGCAGAAAAAAAAACTTGATGAGAGAAAAAATCATGAAGGAGAAAGCTAAGGAGCTGCGCTGACATGATTAGATCTCATCTCATGGCCGATAAGTAATTCATCTGCAGTTAATGTGCTGCAGCTGCGCTGTAATGAGCTCGGTTGTGAGGAGGGAGTCAACTGCCCGCTTTTACTTTGCATCCATCAGCTGTGACACTGGCACTAAATCTCTCTTCCTCAGGATCTTTCATCGGACTGGCCTGACAGACCTGCAGTGTTCAGAACTCTCACGCACCGCGTTGGTCTGACTCAATTCTCAACAGAAACGGTGCTAGAGTCCGACTGCAGTTTAAGTCAGTATGTGTGTTTACAGAATTTAAAGGAAGTGGTTAAGATTTGTCATGTGCTTTGAGATTTATTTTGGTGTGTTACTAGTATCATCCTAGTTGCAGCGCCCCCCCCTCCACCACGGTGACAGAAGTTGGAGTGTCTAGGGGCAGCGTCATGGCTGGACAGCCAAATGCTATTCTCGAGAAAATAAAAAGAAGCCTTTCTGTAGTGAAGGACCACTTGTTCATATTGTCCTTGAATGGCATGTTCCAGTTGGATGTGGGCAGCATGCCATGTCTCCTCACAATGCTGAAACCATTCATCAGTGCAGATGCTTTTTTGCAGGGATCCCAGTGCAAAAGAGGACTTTGATAAAACATACATTTTAACAGGATAACAGGACAAACACACAAAAAAAACTTAAAAACGAATTCTTCCATCTGAAGATTTGAAAGTGAAAGAGGGTGACACATTTACAAGGAATAATCATTACCAAAATCACAGGATTAGAGCGTCAATAGGAAATTTTATTCAGACATGGGACTAAGGTTTTCCACTAGCACACCAGCCCGAGAGTCTTAACTTCCGATCGTTGCCACTAGGATGCATAAACCAGTGAATTATACTGCCGGTCACAAGCCTGGATCAATAGGAGGGTTTAAACATAGTTTTAAACTATGCCAACATTATTAAATTATTAAAAATTCCTAATGGGAGCAGCCAAAAGACAAAGATGTTTTCAGATTTTTTTTATCCAAAGTGTCTAGCAGTTCCGTAACATTATGTATAGGCAAAGCAATTGAAGGTGACAGTGGCAACCTGGCAGTGGTGGGGCCTGAACCAGTAAACTTTCATCTAGTCTCGTTCTTTACCAACTAGGCTATGACTTGATTAAATGAATTATTAATTTTGACTTATAATATACTTTGAGCAAGTGAGAGTTAAATGCCTTGATCAGGGGCCAACTGTGGTGGTGGTACACCAATCAGCGACCTTCAGATTACAAGTCCAGCATCTTAACCTGTGCACCTACACGTTGTGTTGTACCTGGTAATTCAGCAGCCAGTATAGCAAGCCCAAATGTGAAACGTGATCATGGGGAGTACAGACTGGGGTCTGAGAACTTATTAAGGTTAACTTTGCTGCATTTAAAACAAGATTTGTGTAAAAAATCCAGGCAGTAAAAGTTCCAGATGAATACCCTGTATGGGCAAACCCCGGTAACCGTTGTACTTCACATACAGTTGAGTGTGGATTAGTTCAATTAACAAATTATGTCCCAATACCCTGGTCAATATTGACCTCTTGTAATCAACATGTTCCTCCTGGAAGGATGAGAAGATAAGGATGTCGCCAATATAATCATGTGTTCATAACAATCCATGGCATAAGTTGTTGACAAGGGATTGGATAACTCAGGGGGATTTGGCCAAACCAAAATTTTATAATGTTCCAAAATAATTTATAAAGTTCTTTATTTTCATCTGTAAGCACTATAAATGCCAGCAGCTCCAGAGTGGCCAGCAGCAGAGGAAAGGTATATTGATATTTGTCGATTATTTTGTTAAGTCCATGATAATCAATACGAGTATGGAAACTGCCATCATTCATTTCAACAAAAAAAGCCAGCTGAGGCAAAATACTTCAATAGTCCCCCGTTTAAGTTACTACTGAATATGTTTCTTCACTGCGGATCCTCAAGTGGCACAAGAGAACTAAATGACACTCCCCCTGCCATTTGAGGGAAGAATCGTGTGGCTTTACTTTACTTCTGCCATGTCTCAATATTTGTTTGGGGGAAAAAATCCCACTTCACAGGATATTTATGAAAAGAAGAAGACTAGTTCTTCATTTTCTCTTGGTGCTGGTCTATGAAGTTGCCCGTCAATCCAGACAGAAAAAAAACACAGAACACACGTTCGATATTCCCAGTTAGTTTCAGAATCAAATGTGCTTTAGAACCTAAGTCACACCTTAGATTGGCCGTTGGGGGTCCTAGTATGGACGATCTTTACAAAAAACTAAAATTTAGCCAAACAGTAGAGACACAGTCCATCACTGTTCAGGTGCCAGCTGTGTTCTTTCAACTTCCATGAGCTCTGAAGACCCATAATATGAGATATGGCTGATTATACCGATGTCAATGCTCTTTGTTCTCTCAAATGCTTGTCCAATCAAATAGACAGACTGATGAGCTGATAGAAGTAAGGGAGTCATGATGACAAGCTAAATGAATATACAGTTCCTCCATAATGGTTGGCTATAATCAGTGATCAGATTTTCTCCACTGATTTTTTCTTCACACATAATCAGTGGTGGATTTTCCACCTATAATTTTAAAGTTTTGAATGAAATAAATATTCTGAGATATTTCTTGGGCTGTAATACCATCTTTGGTCTCATGCAACACATTGTCTTGCTAACACACCATTATTATTTTTATAGGCATTACCAGTCTCAGGAATCGGTTGTTTTCAGTGACTAAAGACTGAAGCCAACCTTTTTGTAAGGTCTGGTAGAGATGGGCTGTAGGTGACTACAAGGTCCTGGTAGGTTGTCACAGGTATCTGAAGCCATACTTACTGCCATCATCACACAGCTGCTGAAGGGGGCATGGGAGAGAATCTCTAGAGAACACAGCAATTGGTGTGGTCCCACAGATGCTAAATTGGGTTCAAGTCAAGTGGCCTCTTTTATTTAGGAATTGTGCAAATTACAAGGGCTTGAAAGAAAAAAATCCCCCATTGGCAAACTTGTCATATAGGTCACTGGACACAACACACTAAATGAAAATGGTGACTCAAAATGTGCTATACACTACATCACACTGCATATTAAATCACAATTATTTACACAACTGCTTCTAAACAGTATTAACCTGCATTACTGGTTTATTACCACACTCCTAGTGGCATAAGGGTACCCTGGAGGAACTGTGAGCCAGCCACAATATACTCTATCTTAAACCCATTTTGGGTGCACTACTTAACATCTGACTGGCTGCTACTCTCTCTTGATGGGTTCGTAAAGAGAGAGCTGTTTGCACTGTTTTGTAGAAATAATATGTACAAGAAGACATTGAACCCTAGTTTATTGTTATGCTAAGAGGAATTGATCAGTAGCTTTGTTTCTTCTTTTTCAGAAGTGTCTGTGACCGGGAATGAAACAGGGGACTATATAGAGAGGAGTACTAAGAAAGCAGCAGTGCCAGGAAGCAGGTACTGATATGTTGCCCTTTGGGATGCCTCTCATCCAAAACAGAGCCAGACATAAAACAACCACAGCACCATCTGGAGACCCCTAATAAGAAGCGATATGAATTATTGATTCTCTAAGTATCCTGTCTTTCCACTTTCTCTTTCCCTTTAAGATATATATATTCCCTTTAAATCTAAGGGCTTTTTGTATCTGTTTTTTTGAACATGGCCCTCTGAGCAAGCCGTCAGGCAATGGGTGCTTCAGAAGAGAGACCAATTAGAGGGTCTAAGGATGCACCCACCCTTTTCAAGTACACTCACCTCTAGTTCCTCTAACTTCTTTCACTGAGAGGTC
Source organism: Microcambeva bendego (assembly GCA_034509265.1). NCBI lineage: Eukaryota > Metazoa > Chordata > Actinopteri > Siluriformes > Trichomycteridae > Microcambeva > Microcambeva bendego. The sequence continues at coordinate 27,995,087 of JAYDZG010000029.1, forward strand.
AGTGTCAAATACCTCCCAAGTACTCCCACATGTCTAACTACTGGGGCAGAGAAGATTTTCCTGATTTACAAATACTAGTAGGCCCAGGGGGGTGATTAGTTACAATTAGCAGTGTAAGACTAGAACCTAAAATGGCAAGTAATTTTCAAGTCATAAGCTACCCGGCTAATCAGCAGTTAAAAAAAAAATCAAGCAGCACTTAGAGTCTTAGATCTCTTCAAGAGTGCTGTGAAATTTCCTAAAATGTGAAAATTGTTAACATTATGTTAGATAAGATATCAGAAATTGAAATTTCAAACTTTTGCTTTATATACTAGATACAAGTCATTGTAAAATAATAATAATAATAAAAATAATAGTAGTAATAATAATAGTTGGCAGTGGTTTGGTTGTTAATGCAGTACAATGATAACATATTTACCAAAGCCAGTTAAATCCTTTTTGGTATCTACAGTATATGCTCGTTCTTCATTTGATGCTCAAGATTGGATGCGCGTATGTTCACCAGTGTGTTACATCACCTTTCCTTTTAATTACATTTGTAATCCTTTGGGAAATGAATAAAAAGTACATTCATAGATAAGTCAGTTTTCCATGTCATTAAAGATACACACAGACACTCTAATGCAATGGAGATCACGTTTCTTGAGCTGGCTCGATTGGTATATAAGGTGTGGACGGCACAATCAATTTGGGTATGAATCCATCCTTGAAGATCACACCCATACACTCTGAATGGCTATCCTGGAATGGATGGGATGCAGCAAGACAATGTGACAGGTCACATGGCAAGAGATGTCGTACATTGGTTGGCAGCATGTCTCCAGATACCTGCGAGTGACTCCCGGCCTGTCTAGCTGCTCTCTGCGCTGAATAAGAGTTACTCAGGATTTTAAAGTAATTTGAAGGTTGCTTGCTTGAGCCCTGATCAGCCAAATGTGCTTATGGATGTTGGTGATACGTAACGTGTGTTGAATTCAAACTTAAAATTGTAGATGAACAAATGAGCTGTTGAAACTGATGAGTGTTTTCTGAAGGACTCCAAGAAAAAAGTTACAATTATTAAAAAAAGCCTGTCAGGTTTTCATTCGGGGCTTTATGAGATCTCATTCTTTATGAGAAATCATTGATTTTCAGCCTTGCTCTTTATGCACAGAGAAATTTCTTGATTTTTCTGAAACTTTTTATGATGTAACAAGCAAATAAACAAAAGTATTCTGAAGAAACAATGTTTAAACTGTTTCAAATATTATAACACATTGTTGAGCTGTTTGCTAATGCTTTTATATTTTAACAGTTGTTTTAAACAATTCATTTCTACAGTCCCAACCTTTCAAGAAATGCATTGCATGTATTGACAAGAACATGCAAACTCCACACAGAAATGACCCCGCCTCTTTTAAACGTGGGTGTGGTTTAGCTCAGGACTAAGAGAGAAGAGAAGAAATATAGAGAAAATGTCACTCTTGTAAAGCTCAATTAGCCTTGTTCCAGCTTTGTGTGCATCCTCGCTGTGTGTCTTGAGTGTGGCTGAGCAGAATGCACTGAAAATCAGTGATGAACTCTTCTTTATGCATCTATTTCTATTTAACTGTCGGTATAAAAGGAAGTTCAATACGTTTAGATGTTAACTACATGCTAATCATCATAGAGCATTAGTTGCACTTTTTCATTCTGTTCATCGAGCATTTTTGGTTTTGCACTTTTGCTATTGTTTAATTTTAATGAACAAGTTTCTATTAGTTTAGTTTTAGTTTTACAGTCATTTCAATTTTTATTCTGTTTTCTGAATATGTATTATGAATTAATTTTGTTCAATAAAGCTTCCTTTGAATGAATTATATGCAAGGTTTTCATTTCTTTAGTTTTATTCACGTCTCTATTCACTGGTTTAACATATTTTTTGCAATTGTTTGCAATTTATTTACTTCTTAATTTCTTTTATTTTAGCTTCGTTTATAGCTTTTTTTTACCACACATTATCAAAGTATCTCTTTCAACAATCAGTGCATTTAGGATGGTTTCCCTTTTCTTTCTTTTCAGCACAAACATGCATGACTACAGTTTTCTTAACTTTAACTTTTAGTGCTTCAAATCTAAAAAAACTAAATAAATATGTTTTGCTAAAATGATGTGGAGAAACATCTGAACGATGTGAACTAAAACGAATAGAATTTATGTAACCTGGCTTTATTTGGTGGATATTTTGCCTCAGTGTGGAGTTTACAGCTTTGAGCTGCTTCTCACAGGCTTGCTTACCTTCAGGCAATCCTGATTTATACATCACCCTGCTGTATCATTCCATATTTCTGCCTTATCTTTCTGCATCAGGTCACGGGGCTTCTGTATAGGTGAGGAAATGATGAAATATTTAAAGACAGCATGCACCTGTAGCAGCATGTTAATACTAGATCAACTCTGCAGAACCATGTGTTTAAGTGAAGTATGCTGGTGGTGCTAACCAGTAATGAACTTATGTTCTCAGCTTTTAGGCTTATTATGCAAACTTTTCTGCAATGTAAATGATTTTAGCTTTATTCATTAATAAGTTACTTTAAAATAAAGTATTATTGACAATTGAGGCAGCCGTGGTATCTGGGCTTGTGATCAGAAGGTTGTAGGTTCGATTCCCAGAGCAGACAGGTCACGACTGAAGTTCCCTTGGGCAAGGCACCGTGGTTCACCACTCTGGGCATGTGTGCTCACTGCCCCCTAGTGTTCAGAAGGGTTTTCTAAATCTTAATGTTGGTGTCAATACTGACGATTTCTTTGTCTCATAATTGAAAGGAACCCATATTGTTAAAATATCTTAAATGATATTATATTATTCTTGGAGAATTCTATCCCCAGTAGATGGTTCTGGCAGTTAATTTTTGGTGGTGATAGTGAATTATTATCTACATCATCATCATCATCATGAGTTGTTCTGACATGTTGAGCCTTCTCCTGGCGACTGTGTCTTTCTGACTCGTTTCTCTATATTTCATTCAGCTCTGCCTCTGCACCATCCAATTCTAGTCAAGATAATTCCACATAATGAGAGTTGCATAGATTTCCTTTGTATCTACAGTTGCAGACTCAGGCCGGAAAGCCAGTAGCCTTCAGCTCATTTATCACTATGTTTTCGCTGTGATAATATCAATGCTTGAAGCAAAACTAATGTATTGAAATTAGCTTTTTGTGCTCAGGGTGTTGCTGTAATTGCAGATGATGAGTTACTGTTGTTCTGGCTTTCACATATGATTACTCAGATCCATTGATGACCGAAGGAGACCTAAAATAGTCCTAAAAGTGTTTGAATGTCTAAAGACGCCCATATAATTTCCATTTTTAAGAAGGTTGGGGTAAGCCAGATTTATGATGAAATCACCACTGGACCATAACACCCATGTCATGTGATCATCTCTATCTCCTATTCTGTACACAGCAATGCTTTCGTTAGAATAAAATCATACTTCCATGACGTGATGGTTTTATTAACCGTTAAAGACCTAAACAAGGTGGCATGGTGGTCTCACAGCAAGAAGGTCCTGGGTTTGATTCCCATGAGAGGTAAGAGTTTGCAACTTCTCCCTATGTCTGTGTGGGTTTACTCTGCGAGCTTTGGTTTCATCCTACAATCCAAAACCATGTAGTCGGTTTAATTAGAGGCACTGAGTTGCCCGATAGGTGAATGGGTGTATGTATGTGTGTTTGCCCTGTGATGGCCTGGCACCCTGTCCAGGGTGTTACTGTGTGTCTTGCACCTATTGAAAAGCCAAGTTAGGCTCCAGCCTACCCCTCATGCCCATTTATGTTTTTTCTCATTTATTTAACTTGTGGTGTAATTATTTTGACCGAAATAGGTGTCAATTGTCAATATGTGTCAAGCCAAGTACCAGTCCATGGACCGTCTGGTGACCAGTGTGCTTAATGATTAAGCTTCTTGATTTGTTGTTGTTGTATTTTAATAGAATTTGACAGAGAAACATCACAGGTCCCTGATATTGTCCTACATCGGGTTCCATGGCACACCCAGTGATCTGGTGTTGGATTGGGGACCCAGTTTGTGTTATAGTTTTTGGGCTGCCTCTCTTCTTTCTGTTCATCCTCTGCAGTCAGGTCCAGAATTAGCTCGGTGGTGAGTCATGCTACATGTTCATCAATAAAAAAGTTAAGGAGCAATTTGCATAATGAACTACAGTTTTACTAAATAAACACTGATGTCAGTGACAATTGAAATTAAGACCGCAGTTCCTGATTTAAAGCCCCTAAATGTCACCTTTTTACAGCTAACTGAGTCTTGACTAATCAAACAATTACAAAACAATACAAGCATACCAAAACTGAGGAGGATTTTTCTTGTGATGTACTTTGTCTAGAAAATCAACTGATTATATCTTCTGAAGTTTTAAGGAATTTCTAGTTTAAAATTGTTGTTAAAAATAAAATCCACTGTCCTTTTAACAGTGCTTTACTATGCCACCATGCTAATAAGAGAAATATTCTGAAGGTTTCTACACTTTTCTGTGTTTGTGGAAGTATTCTGCCGTGTTAGAGAGAGTTTATAATCAAGACATAGCTTCATCTGATTTCTACCTGTTTGAATACTCAAAGAAGCTTCAAGAGGAAGAAGTTTTCCATGCGATGATGATGTGAGAACAGCGATGCTTCAGGGACTATGAACTCAATCAACACATTTTGCTGATGGCATTGAAATGGTACAACGCTGCAGAAAATGCATCACAAAGGAAGAACACGATGTAGAAAAGTAATGTTTTTGGACTGTTAAGAGGAAATTCACACGGACACAAGGAGAACATATAAACTCCACAGGAGGAAGGACACTGAACCCACCATCTAGGGATTGAACCCAGGACCCACCATGCCACCTCTTTACAATAAATTGTATAATTTATACATTTTAAAATATATTGTAAAGCGACATAATTTAAGATGACTAGTTTTACTTACTGATTATAAACATTATTTATTTTCTTCTGATTTCTTAATTTTTTCTGCTTATTCAATTCATTCCATGGTTGGTAAGAGAAGCAAAATGCTACTTGGATAAAGTGCATTTGTATTATGTTCTTGGCACAGAAACCAATTGAAGGACATTTGCCAGATGCTAAATTCTGATTGCATTTTAAAAGTAGGCAGTAAGGATTTGTAAAGTGTCCTATTCAGTTTCCCGTCACTAGCTGGGAGATTATTCAGAGAGTCTCCAAATGAACAAGCAGCCTGGGCTTTTATTTTTAGGAAATGTGCACCCAAATCTTTCTCTTAAAACGAGATGGGATCCTTGAGTCTGTTTTCTGTGGGTACTCGGTACAGTGGTATGCGTTTGACATTAAAATAAGTATCGCCAAGATGCCCTCTGTGTGTCTAAAGCACCCGTGTCTCTTTCAACTCTGTGGCAACTGGGATGGCAAAGCCTCTGTTGTCCTTTCGCCAGCTTTCCTGCTTTAAACGCGGCACACTTCACAGGCACTAACTGAAGCAATAACAGCAACCGTGCAGAAGGAAAGTGAACAGAGGAGAGTCGCTCGGTGGAGAACTTCCATATATAAAATAAATGTGTACTGTGGCTTTTACAAGTCTGTTCCCTGAAGGACATTCTGAATGAAGCGGACTGCTCTCAAAGGATTGCAGCTCCAAATGTGTACAGATCTACTTTTCTAGCATGAAAACATTGAACCCAAACTACGGATCCTGTACACTTATGTGTCATTCTGCCACAGTTTCCTTAATATGAATCGACTATCCATCGATCGAAGCAGAGGGTTTTGCTGGGAAAAATAAATAAAAAAATGCACACAGAGGAAAAATAAAATATGAATGCTTTCTTCTGTTAGACCTTCCACTGGCCGTTCATCTCAGCCAGAGTTAAAGGTGAAGGCACAAGTGGGTCAACACTGGCTAGAGAGCTGCACACAGAGAAGTCAGCCAAGTGAGTGAGCGTAAGGAAACATGGCAGAATGTTAAACTGAGCCAAAGATGCTCGAGTCTCCCTATGGCAACAATGCTGCATTCCCAACCGCCTCTCAAAATTATTTTATTTTTACACCGAGCCACAGTTGTCTGAATGCCAAGCATATATTTACTGACCCATTTCTCTTTCGGGCTTTATCATCCTGTTTCATAGATTCTGTGCTTCTCCAGTCTTGGCCCAATACAATGCTAAACTGATATATTTATGTGATATATAGTCAGTATTTGTATTTATCTACCATATTTTATTTACTCTGTGCTGGAGCTGCTGTAAACTCAGAATTTTCCTGAAGCAGATCCATAAAGAAATCTTATTCTGAAATTATATATATATCTATATATCTATATATATATATATACGTATATAAATAC
>JAYDZG010000029.1:28051759-28061990 GCA_034509265.1 Microcambeva bendego
GCTCTTCCGATCTAAATAAAACAATGCATACATACATACATACATACATACATACATACATACATACATACATACATACATACATACATGTAGATCAATCACATGTCAGTTCCATATGTGTGTTGTACCATACACAATCATTTGATTTATTTAATTTCTCTGCTTGTTTTCTTTAGACCATTTTGATGTTGAATTATTAAAAAAAGATTAATAAGAAAACATTTCCCGCTGTCCTCACTGTAATATTGGATTGGATGTGTTCAAAAACCTACAGCTGCCTTGCTGTCCTACTGCCTACATAGTCAGCTACCTAAGCAAATAGGACGTCGCCTTATTAATCAGGTCAACACAGTACCATCATGCCATTCAAACCCATGGCAAAATGGGCTAGCATATCAGATAATGCCCCCCTTCCGCCAAAAACAATTGTTACTGACAAGCCCGAATTTGCAAATAAATACACTTGTAAACCTTTATACAACGTAAACATCAATAATAAGATATTTACATTTGAATTGCATCACAATTATGTTTGCACATTTGTTGGTCATGTTTCTATCACATGAGAATTTTGGTTCATGAACCAGAATTTCTTTTGTATGTTTATTCAAAATAAGTCATTAATAACCCAAAATGTTTGTACATTAAACCTTATGTAAGTCAAGGCTATACTGTAAATATGAGAAATAACATTTAAATGTTTTAAATGTCCTGTAACTTATTAAAATGTAGAAAGTTCTGACTAATGCTTAACCTCGATTAAATAATTTCATCCCACTGCAGCTTTCAAACCACAGGAAGAAATTAAAAGCAAGGAACAAATGCAATCTATAATCTGTACTTTTTGTATTATTTGTAATTTTATTTATAAGATCGTTCTTGATTTCAGTCAATCCTTTAGTTCACAGTTTTGCTAAATGATGTAATAAAAAAAGAATTATTGTGAAGTGTAACTTGGTGATCACTCATCCCCTCCTCTTCCACCACATCTCAGATTATTAAGGATTGATTAAGGATGTTGTACAGTGGTTATTGCTTGGATTTGATATGTTGGGAGCCACCCACTGTGCTTAGCTTAGCCTGGCAGGTAAAGGAGACACAGTCGGCTGTGCCTTTGAACTGCACTTCAAAGCATTCTCTGTGCCTCATCACACAACACCTGGGGAAATGCTTTAAAAGCATACCTGGGACTCAGCTTGGGGCCGAGTCCTGGGTCTCCTTGACACACTGTTTTTTACTAGTCTTCTTTCTAGCTGTTTAAGCTTTTGTTTTTAAGAATTCAGAGAGTAAATTGAAGTCAAATTCTACTTATTTGTCACATCCTTCAGTCTCCAGTTTTCTTCATGGGTGATATGAAAACAAACAAATGATATTTCTGTGTTCTTTCATTTAGTCATTATTTCCTCATCTTTTTGGCTTTTAAACTGCGGGAACATTCTACCTCATGCCAATGAGTCTTTCTAAGACACAGACAGCAATGGTTTGTAAAATGTTTTATTAATATTTTAATCAGTCATGAAAGAAATACAACATGTAATGTTGACATAAGCAGGGCGGCACGGTGACTAAGTGGGTATCACTGTCACCTCAAAACCAGAAGGTCCTGGGTTTGATTACCATGTGTAGTTTGCATGTCTGCATGGGTTTACACCGGAAGCTCTGGTTTCCTCTCACAGTGCAAATGAGGTGAATTGAAGATACAAAATTGTCCATGACTTTGTTTTATACAAGTAACCTTGTAAAATGAATCTTGTGTCTAGGATGTAACAAAAGGGTGTAAAAAATGACATTACAAATCCAAATAAACATGGAACCCCAACCCTTGTCAACTGTTAACCATGTGTAATGAGTAGCAAGCATATTTGTCATGAATGTAACCAAAGTGTAAAACATGATACAATAAACAAATAAACAGATACCCCATCGGCCACCCCTGACCCTGAATTTTACGACATATGAGCATTTCCTGTACCGCCGTGCCAGCCTGCTGCTGAAAAGCATCTTCATGAAAGGAGGCTCCTACCCAGAAAAGTTCTTTTCTGACTGCTGAAACCTTGTTAAGTAGTTCACATGACATTGGATAGACGATGAACGAAATTAAAAGTGTATTTTTATTTTATTTCAGTAAGTTTCTATCTTGAAACCTTTTTTTCTTGGTGGCCCTTTTAGTGTAGCAGCTTGGAGCAGGTTGATCTGTTAACATTATGTTCAGTCGAGACCTTTAGCAGATCAATCAGAACAGCAGTTAGTGTTACAGTAGCTATTCTAAATGATTACTGCTGTTGTCTGGGGACAGCTAACCAGCCGCGGCGCTTCTTAGTGTTAAGCGGTGTCACTGTTTTATTTTCTTTATTCCGTTATAATGGAGCTCAGACGAAAGTTCAGTGCCAAAGAAATAGTCTTGTATTCTTCCTGAAACATCTTGTTTTGATTAAAGCTTGTTTTAATGCTTACCGACTTTATTTTGATTTGTTCTGTAGTGTCTGTAGCAAAGTGATTTTACAGATGGACTGTTTGTGAAGAAATTGAAAACAACTCAACCACACACAGGTTTTTCATGTGTCGCTATCTGCCATCAAACCAAAGATGTTTGCAAAGTAATGTGACATTGTGCAGTTTTAGATAACTTTTGCAATATACACTGACCAGGCATAACATTATGACCACTGACAGGTGAAGTCCCTTCATCACATCACCTGTTACCATATTGTGATGACTAAACGTCAGGGTCAGAGCATCTCCAAACCAGCAGCTCGTGCAGGATGTTCCTGGTCAGCAGTGGTCAGTATCTATCAAATGAGGTCTGGATTGGTGGGTATTTAAGGTGTTGAAGGTCCCTGCAGTGTAAACTGTGTATTGAAAATCATTCAACTGAATACAAACTTAGCTCATAGCTTTTCAAGTCAGCAATCTCTCTCTTCCAGCATGTCTGCTTGCATGTTCAGGTGATAAATTTACAAGCGTGAATAAAGTACACAACAATAACCTCCAGGCAACACCCGGCACAACAAGGCATAAAACTACATTTATCATTTAATTGTCAGGATATTTATTTTATTTTACTGCACATTACCAATGTTCTGAGACATTGTTCATTGGTACAGAGGTGGAAAGAGGTAATCAAGTAAAATTAATATTACTGATGATGATGATTTTTACTGAAGTAGAAGTTACTCATCTAAAAATATACTCATTACTTTTTTAACAGAAGGGGGCGCTCTGCCTCTCCACTGGATTTAAATTTCACAATACTTGTACTTAATTAAAATATAATAGAAAACATGTTGCTAGAACATTTAAACATGTATTTAATTTTAATTTTATAATTCAATTCACTAATAATGTATTGTTCATTTATTATTTATTTTAAATACAAAGTAAGATCGTATGACACCACAAGTTGCCAGAACAGCTGTAATACACCATAAGTATACATTTATTACCAGAAAAGTGGGCAGAAAGGTGGCAAGGTAGCTCACTAGGTTTTCAAACAGACCTTAAATGTACACACCAAACCCGTGTACCTTATAGTGCACCCTTTTGTACCTGGCTGTCGTTTCTGAAGGGATTTGGCAATCACTTGGTTTACTGACAAATGCTTTTTGACACTGTCCTTGTCATTCATAATCCCTGTAAGCACTGCTAGCAACATGCACCTGAATTTATCTGTGTCGGGCACTGAGGAGTGGGTGGCCATGAGTGGGAGGTAGAAATCACAGGAGAGGGGGAAAAACTCCTGTAGGCTACAAACATCCACAGCACAGAGTGCTCTCTGCACATACTCCACTTTTTAATACACATGAACTACAACTATGCTCCAATATTTTTAATAATTAAACAAAAGGGGGTGATCCATGAGTACAAGGGCATTTTACAATGGATTGCTTGTTTTGCTGCTTACTAAGTAAATGCGCCGGTTGTGATTGTTCTAACACTGTATTAAGTGCTCTTCACATGTTTTTCAATTGATATATTTGAGTAGTTCTCACATGTCTGTTTTATATTCGAAAATTCAGGTAGTTTGAAGTGAATAATTAAATAATGTTTGAGAACTTCCAGAAAAGTTGAAGAAAAGTTAACTTTATTATTTGATTGAATATTCATATTTGGGAGTTTATTTGGCTTGGACACAAACTAAGGCATGAATTACACATTTATAAATGATGTACTTGCTGTGCTTTGACCTTTATTGAGTGTGACCTTTATTCATACATACCCATACGAACATACATATCATTTTCATATATAAAATAAATACCCATATGTTTGCAAACTATAAACAAAATCTCATAGGATTCGGAACAATTTCATATATTGACAAACACCGAACAGGCACAACATTATTAACACCTTCCTAATATTGTGTTGGTCCCTCTTTTTCTGCACAAACAGCCCTGTAACTGTGCTACACCTCATATTCTTACACCTGTTTATCAGAACCAGCATGAACGTCTTCAGCAATTTCAGCTACAGTAGGTCGTCTGTTGGATCGGACCACACGGGCCAACCTTCGCTCCCATGTGCATCAATGAACCTAGGCCACCCATGTCCTCGGGTTACCACTGTCTCTAATGCCACAGTCTCTAATAAAAAAATGAAGAATTCCATACACCATAAGTGTATCACAAATTGAGCCTCATAGTTGGTCTTACATACAGAAGTTTAAATTATTCTGTTAAGATGCATGTTGGATATTTTTGCAGGTGGAATAATAGAAAATGTTTTCTAGCAGACAAGATCAGATGTTGAGTCACCTTATTTCAATGGTAACAGTGACACCTGTGTGTGGTGAGTTGCTGGAACAAGTAGCAGATAAATACAAAAGTGTAGCCTTGATTTGTGAGTAAAAAGAAGGAGGGTGCCGTCTAGATGATCTTAATGTAGTCAATTTTGGAGGATGCACAAAAAGTCAATGGAAGGTGTGTGTTCTTTCCAGTTGATTGTTACACTTATTTGTGGGCAAAACATGAATAGAACATTAAATAAGACTGATTGAAACTGTAGTAATATTGGGTTGTATCATTTCCATGGTTGTTTTTTTACTATACTGCTCACTCTGTTGTGAAGGCACAGTCTCTGAGCACAGCAGGACAGACTTGCTCTCTGTACTGAACGCTTCTCTCAGCGCTGACATATCCATGCTGCACCTCCTCCAAGGCAGGGTTCCTGTCCTCCCTCCTCTCAATCTGACACGGCCACACCACTGCCAGCACCCTTGCGAGAGGGAGGAAGGAGGATGTTGATGGATGAAGGGTCTGTCTTCACCATCCTCAAAAAGCACAGCTGCTAGTACAGGCCAGCGCTCCTGCATCCAGCAACACAAAGAATATTGATGCAAAGAAGTGCCAGCTGAGCTTTTCAACCATTTCTGAAACGCAAAACAAACTAGAGGCTCAAATATGTATCACCGTTCAATAATAGGATTTTTTTTCCAACAACACTGGTGCAGAGCATTCATGATGGATCATGAGGATCTTTCACTCTCTTGTTTTTACAGCATTGTATGATCTTTCTGGAAGCATTTTATCATCCGGCATGCAGTGGGATGTGCAGCAGTGTGGCATCAGGCTGTGACCAATGGTGCATTATAGTGCCATGAGGTCTTTAGTCTTCTCCAAAAGCTCATCCTAGACTGTGCACACTCTTTCTGATCCTGGAAAGCAGCAGTTTGCACACTTTTAAAACATAAATGTTCTAAGACGGCATGTGTGTGTCAGAATGATTGACTTAAATGTGCCAAAGCTCTTTTGATGTAGCAGGAAGTGTGTGAGATAACAATCTTAAACGCACCAATGAAGTGGGAGGAAGTGTCGTGTAATTGGATTTTGATTCTTCATGTTGTCATGGTAGCCAGATTTAATTTTTTTCAAGTAAGGTCTGGTTTGCCAGATGAGGAAAATGTGTCATAAAAAGATGTTTTTTAAAAAAGCTGGCAAAAGCTGCCAGTAACAGGGTTGTGAAATATTAATGGTGGCGAATACAATGTTATATTTCCAGCATTCCAGATTTATTAACATATAAATGGCCTTAAAGTCAAATTGCTAAAAAAGGTGGTTCCTGTGAACAGTGGTTCCCTTCTTCTCCAAAAATATGCATAGAACTGTTCTACATTGGCCCTCGGCATACAACAAATAAAAATCTATAAAGACTTATTTTGCACTTATGTACCTTTTATTTAATCTGATTTTTGTGAACTCACGTACCAGTCATAACATTCTGACCACTGACGGGTGAAGTGAATAACACTGATTATCTTCATCAGGTGCAGCACAGTGGCTCAGTGGGTAGCACTGTCACCTCACAGCATGAAGGTCTTGAAGTACAATCCCCAGGCCGGGCAATCTGAGTCATTCTTATGTGAAGTTTTCATGTTTTCCCTCTGTCTGCAAAGGTTTCCACACGAGCCACAGTTTCCTCCCACAGTCCAGAAACATGCAGCCAGGTAAAATGGAGACACTGAATTGTTCTAAATGTAGTTAGCCAATAGGATACATAAACCAGTGAATTATAGCACCAGTCCCAAGCCCAGATAAATAGGGAGGGTTGTGTCAGGAAGGATATTCAGCAAAAAACTCCCAAATCAGTAATGCGAATCACAATCTGCTGTGCTGATATGACATGAGCAGCCGAATGAAGAGGAAAAAATCTCATCACTGCACCTTTTAGTGGGTGGACTATATTAGGCAGCACGTAAACATTTTATTGTTGATGTTAGAAGCGTTGATGTTGGAAGCAAGGAAATGAGTGAGGGCCAGATTGTATTGGTTAGGTCAGAGCATCTCCAAAACTGCAGCTTTTGTGGGGTGTTTCCAGTCAGGGTCTTTTAAAATGGTTCAAGGAAGGAACAGTGTCAAGACCCAGTCCTGAGCTGCCAAGGCTCATTGATGCACATGGGGAAAGAAAGCTGGCCTGTGTAATCAGATCCAACAGACGAGCTACTGTAGCTCAAACCGCTGAAGAATTTAATGCTTGTTCTGATAAAAAGGAGTCAGAATACACAGTGCAGCACAGCTTGTTGTGTATGACTGCAAAAGGGGAAAACACAATGTTAGGAAGGTGGTCATAATGATATACAAATACATATACATATATATATATATATATATGCTGTATTCACCCAGCATATAAAATGTTTTTGCCTGATGTTGCTGTTTGCCTTTTATTTGGCATTAAGCCATATCCAATGTTTTTGGCACAGTTCAGCACTGACCACAGGCTGCTTCTAATTCATTCTTAATTCACTTTATCAGAGACAGAGAATCATATAAATATCTGTGCCAGTCTTCCCACCTATCAGCCAGTGATTCAGACACAGCCAGTGGATATGCATGCCAGGGCGGGTCAGTGACACAGCTTGGGTTCAGACTCAGATCTCTGTGATGCTGTGCTAGTAAATCACACTGCTTCACCATCGGAGTGCTGCCATGTTGAAATTACATTACAGGAAGTGTCCAGTACATTACTATGCTAACTATGTCATTAAAACCGTCTGTATTTACATGGTAGTGGAGTCTGTCTTAATAAATGTGGTGTCCTAGGCAAGTTTTTGGCTGGTGCCCCTTGCACCATTTAGTCATCAATCATTGTGTTTATACTCTTACTCAGACACAATGCTTTATGTCTCTGAAATGTGTTTTTCTGGTTTAAGCAGCAGAACACAGGAAGCATTAGCAGTAGAAAAAAGGTTTCAGAAGCCAAAATTAATGGTGCAAGAGAAAGATTGTCTTCTTTTGGTTGAATTCCAGACACAAAACACAGTAGACTTAAAGCACATATAATTAATGTATGTACATTGTGACAATATTACTTCATTACTTCGTTGTTCTGACAACAAAAAATGAAGTGCAACAGTGACATTGTTCACCAATGTTGAGCCAACATTCTGTAGGTTTGCTGGGCAGTTACAGCCTGACGGTTAAGGTACTGGACTAGCAATGAGGAAATTGTTGGTTTAAACCTCACCACTATCAGGTTGCCACTGTTGGGCCCTTGAGCAAGGCCCCTAACCCTCATTTGCTTAGAATGTTTTATTTAGAAATAAAAATATATAATGCATAGTCGTAGTAAACATTCTACATCCTTTGTTAGTGTTCATTGTAAACTAAATATAGCTAAATCCAGGATTTGCTTTTTAAAAAGAAATAACGACTTTTGTGGTTGAATCTGAGAATGTTGATAATGTTAATAAATGATTTAGAGAAGAATTGTAACCGGAGGTAGATCCAATAAGCATGTGCATTTGTACCACTGGTGTATTATTATACAATGATTATCAATAAACACAATAACTGATGTATTACAATGAAACATTTAAATCCTGAACATTCCAATCAATATAATTTATAATTAATTTCCAGCATTTTTTTTACTTAAAAAATGTATACATTTTAATAATTAAATGAATTAAAGGATGTTTAAATATCTTAAACAAACTTCATTTTTACATCTTTTAGATATCATAGATACTTGATAAATAAAACTTTTCTGTATGACGTGCGCAGTGAGCCAGTCTATGTACAGAGATATCTAATTCACATTAAACTAAACTTAAACAGGAAATAAGCAAACTCAAATAACAAAACACAGAAAATGTTATCGGCGGTCCAGTGATGAGTCTGCAGTGGAATTGTTCTGGTAATGTGTTATTATGCAGAGTAAAGGTTCACCTGATAACAGTGTATGCATGCTCGGACAGTTACGTGTAGGGAAATTGCAATGCTAGGCTGATGCAAAGCTTAAGTCATTACCAATAAATGTGAGCAGGTATTTACATGGACCGAAAGGAGTTTGGAAAAGGTTTATGTCTGTATGTCATTGACATGTCAGTACAATCGGATTTATAGACAGACGACACACAGCGGTGTCTTGTGATTTGTTTTTAATCACAGTCGATACATAAGTATGGGTTCTGCACCATGTTCCTCCTCTGACACAAAAGAAGTCAAAATAAGCACTAAACTAGAGCTACTACTACTAAACTAGAGTAATTGGGGACGTGGATGGCCTGTCATGTGATCTTGTGTGTGAAATATATTTAGTGGTACATGGTTTTGTTCCACAGTTTGGCCCTGTCAGAAAGAGCAGCTGTTGTTGCTGCTTCAGTTATACTCCTGGGAGGTGTGAGACCAGGTATCAGGGAACATCTGGGATTAGTCTGTGCACACAAACTAATCCTAAAAATCCCCTACTGTAGCGCAGACTAAGCTAATCATTTTAATTATTAATAAGTGCTTAAGTCGTCTAATGTAGCCGCTCGTCAATATTGTTGGCAGTGATCAGGAATTTTGAGAAGGATGCTCAGCAGGATTAACAGTCTATCATCTCTATAAAACAACAAATTAAGTTTGTGACTGTGTATGAGTGTTAATTCTAATACTGGAACAGCAGGGCAAAATGCCTCATGCATTTCTGTCCACTCTTATTTTAGCTCTCAGATTAGGAGTTGTGAGCTGTTCTTGTGTTGCCAAGAAGGCCAAGAAACACTGGTCAGCCCTACTGACCCACACAGATGAGGAATGGGTGTGTTGATCAAGGTGTTTCTCTCCATAATCAAAGTGTAGGTGATAAAATGCATACAGCTACTACCTAGGTATCAGAGGGGAAAAGAGTTAGTCTTGTTCTCCTCAATCAGAGCTGAGTCAGCATTAGTGGAGAGGATGACACTGTTATTTTAAAATACTGTTTAAAATAACATATTACATTATAAGTAGCACATACTATGGTAGTATTTACTGTAGGTCACTTCAAATGTGGTGCTGAATTTTTATTGTTGGCTGAAGCACTACTCTGTTAGAAGTAAATAACCTGGCTGGCAATAGACATTCCAATATATTCTACATTTTTTATGCCAGGTTTCTGTAAGGAGTACCTTCACATGTGTACAGTCATACTGGAACAGTAAAGAGTGTTTTTACCTATTTTCTTTACATCTCCATGCAATGGATACAACTAAACACCATAACTAAAGAATTACTCGGGGAACACATAGTTCATTCAGCAGTATTTGTGTTGTTTTAAACATGGTTAGGCTTTTGTTGTTGGTCAGTGACCCACATTTGTTGTGTTTTTAACAAAAATAAAGAGCACATACCAGTTTAAAACAGCACTACTTTCAACAGAGCAGGAAACAATGGCCTGGTGGTTAAGAGAACTGGGCTTGTGATCAGAAGGTTGCTGGTTCGATTCCCAAACCAACCAGGTCACGACTGAAGTTCCCTTGAGCAAAGTACCT
>JAYDZG010000029.1:28095788-28106050 GCA_034509265.1 Microcambeva bendego
AGAGGAGCTCTTAGAGTGTGACTGCAGTCCAGGTCCAGCCAGAGAGAGACTTCATCCTCCTTATGACTGTGAAGAGGGAACACTCCCTGAATAGGGTGCCACAGATAACCACAGACTTCTATCTATTCCCTTAGGCATGTACCTACTGACCCTCACAGTGAGCTAATAAATAGCATCAATCCACCTGTATGTTCTGAAAACAAGCACAGACAAAAGACTTACGTTTCAAAGTTCTTAGGATTAGTGGAAAATTGTAGGTATTTCAGGAAAACACCAAACCTGTTTCTCCATAACACAATTCACTGTATCGTCAGCACTATTGTGCTTTCTCAGTTTTCAATAATTTATCTACAGTAACAG
Organism: Microcambeva bendego; assembly: GCA_034509265.1. Taxonomy (NCBI): domain Eukaryota; kingdom Metazoa; phylum Chordata; class Actinopteri; order Siluriformes; family Trichomycteridae; genus Microcambeva; species Microcambeva bendego. Next base: position 28,096,149 of record JAYDZG010000029.1, read on the forward strand.
ATTGTTGTGTGGGTGCTGCTTAGAAGCAGGATTTAAACCTAACCTTTAGTCACTGTCTCATGTCTCAGTCTCAGCGTACTTTGATTTTCTCACCCTTTCAAAAATTATGCAGGAGATAAGATGCTCGTTATTCTCCATAGATGTTAACAAGTGATTAATTGCTGAGTGTGGGGGTAATTAATGAAAAAGTGTTTTTCCAGGTGGTGTTATGAGCTGGAAAATTCCAACCAGAATCAAGAAGAAAAAAATTAGGTTTAGCTGGCGCTTCTTCCAGTTGCTTTAGCTTCCTTTAACATACCAAAACACATTAATACATGAGTTAAATATTTTAAGTGTCCCTAGGTGTGATTAATTTGATTCAGTGAATAGTTAAGTATGTTGAGGCATTTAATTGTTTAAAAAAACTTTTTAGTGTTTTCGAAGCACACTAAAAGAAAAAAAATCTTATATAGTTGTTTATATTATGTTCAAGTGCAGTGAGTAGAAACAAGTCTATAATCACTTTTGGTAGTGTTAGTATGCCTTCATCACCGTGGTAATAGATAATAAGTTTGTTGCATCATTGTGGTTAGATTGTGGTTCAAACTGCCAGGCTTGAGTTAGTTTGGTTTTATCTTCTGAAAATATAAAAACTCATGTATTATGTAAATAAGAAATGAATATTGCTTTCTTTATCACACAATTGTAATGACCATTGTGTTATTTAAAGTAGGAAGAAAGCAGGCGTATACACAATGAAGCAGAAGTGGTCGCTGTATTAATCCGGTCCTTCAGCTGAACTCTACATCGTCCTGCAGAATGCAGTCTACCTGCCAGCATGGTACCTCTGAGCTCCAGCTGAGAGTGGACTTCTTTCGGAAGTTGGGTTATTCGTCACGCGAAGTAAAGGCAGCCCTGCTCAAGCTAGGCCTTGACACGGATACGAACGCTGTGCTTGGGGAGCTGGTCCGCACTGGAGCCAGGGATTCTCCCACAGCCAGTCAGGAGAGTGATAATGGAGGTTCTGAACTGAGAAAGCGTGGTGGAGGTGGATCTAGTAAGGAGATCAACCGGGAAACTCGACGTTCACCGGCCGAGGATGACACAGACAACGAGTTGAAACCCATTGTCATTGATGGAAGCAATTTAGCCATGAGGTAGAGTACAAAAGCAGATTATTACATTCTCGTTTGTGATTTTTTCATGGTCAGGGTAGAGGTGGGTCTAGTTCAAGCAAATAACACAAGGCAGGAATGTTATATATTGCAGGGAACTGAGTGTAGTAAGCAGCCAATCCCCATTTTGCATTTAATACATTGTTGAATGTGTTTAATAGTCTGTACATTCAGCAGGTAGTGTACATGCATTATGGGTTATGGGTTTGAACTTCCAGGGCCATCTGGAAGCACTACACACAAGGCAGTAAAACAACCCAGATAGTGTGTCAGTGTATAGCCTTTGCCTTGGGTCAGGTTTGACCAAACAAACACTTTATGGTTTTAATATTCTGTCTGCACCATGATGCAGTACATAGTGTGGGTCCTGCTCAGGCAGCACAGGTCCAAATCAGCTGGGTTCAAACCTTTGGTTGCTGTCCTTGAGAAGTTTGTCCTTGACGAGATGTTGTCTAAGTACCCTGGGTTCTTTCAGAAACTTGAGTTAGCCGATGTGATTTGCAGTAAATGTATTTGAGGAAGTGTGTGGGTGAATGAATGAATGCAGGATGCTCAACGATGAACTGGTGCCTTGTTCATGCCATAATTATGCCATTTTTAATGTCTACTTTAAATTGATAAAGAGGTTCTTTGGGGTTCAGGATGTAATTCCAGTCTTTGATTTAAGTTTAAATACAAACAAGACATTTCTACACTAACGTCCATCAACAAGCTTACACTCATTGCTCATATCAGTTATTTCATAATACCTAATACCCTTTTCACACATCCATATCCTGTATATGGGAATGGATCTTACTCTGACTTTATCCTCCTAGCACCCTAGTAAATGTTCTGGGTACAGTCAGCACGTGTGAGAACACAGCAGTGACTGTTCCACAACATCACAGTGGGTGTCATGTCGTGTGTTGCCCGACATGGAACATCTCCTGGATGATCTTTACATGTGTGAACGGGCAACTCCAGGAAATCTCCAGGAAATCTTCCGGAACTTTTCTGGAGTTTATGCGTGATTGGCATAAAGTGTCTTGGCAAAGTGTATTTTTCTATTGAAATTACAGGCTTTACGTGCTGTAATTTCAGATAATCCCTTCACCACATCTGTAACGTGACGTTGCCTATGTTTGCTCTACATTCCACACTGTGTGAGATTTAAAAGCAATGCAAATGATCATGTGCTGTCTGACAACTAAATAGGCAGGTGTTTGTACAGTGAAACAGTGAAATTACCTATATGCAAATATTCTCCTTACATGTATTTCCCCTATTAAACCCTAACAATCATTTACCTTCCTCTCTTTTTCTCTCTAACTTTCCCTCTCTCTCTCTCTCTTTCTATTTATCTCCTAAACTCTCAAAGTCATGGAAACAAGGAAGTTTTTTCATGCCGTGGAATAGAGTTGGCAGTTAACTACTTCCTTGAGAGAGGACACAGGAGCATCACAGTTTTTGTCCCCTCCTGGCGCAAAGAACAGCCGAGGCCTGATGTTCCTATTTCAGGTAAAGACACTCCCTTTTTCTTGCTCAGAAATATGAGTCATTCAGAAGCTGTATGTACCTTATAAGTACCTTATCAGCAACAGAGTAAAAACAAAACAATACATAAAAAGGAACTGTTTTGAATGTGTGGAGCAGTTTTTGTACAAAACATATCTGTAATAACCCAAGAACACAAATAATTGTTAATATTATATATAATATTATATATTAAATATAATAATATTTGCTAATGTGTCTCTAATGCTCTCAAAATGTCCATTCCTTAACATCAATGAAATATTCCCATAACTGTATACATTCTTCTAAACATTCCTACATACGTATGACATGCTTATGCATGTAATATTACTTTTTGGTCACTTTATAGTGTGAAAACCCCATCTTCTTGTTACGGTTTAGTGCCTGAAGAATGTACAGATTTTTTATATTATTCTATTAGGATTTCATCAGGTTTACACATTCTGGTAACATTAAGGACAGATAAGGTAGCTTTTAAAGTCAGACACAGTTATGAACAATTGTGTATCTTTACTTTACTTGGACGCCTTTGGACTGTGGGTGGAGCTCCAAAAACCCATACAGTAATGAGGAGAACATGCAATCTACATACAGAAAGGACCCGGACCGCGCCACCTGGGAATCGTATTCAGATCCAGCTTGCTGTGAGGGGACAGTGCTACCCACCGAGCCACCGAGTCACCCTTATTCCTAAAGAATTAAGACAGACAAGATGGTGCATAAAAAACAGGGATAAAAACATGGTATAGTTTTGCATAATGTTTTCTAACTAAAATGTTTTAAACCTAAAAATGTAAACATAACATTGTTCCCATAAGCAGAAAATAAGGACAGAATATTAGGGAAGCATGTCGCTTGCATGTTGTGGAGATCTGAATCCAAAACCTATAATGAGAAAGTCCAGTGGACCATGGCAGGAAAAATCCTTGGAGAGAAAAACCTGTCAAACAGAATCAAACAGAGAAAAACCAGTAAGAAGTTAAATCAGTAACAGGGTCCAAAAATAATTGTCAGTGGTTATACAGAAATTTTTTAAGTGACACTTATGTTGTCCTTAATGTGTAACCATGACCCAGGCAACACCAACAATTCAATAGAAACAAAACACAAAATGAAAAATTCTTAATTTATAAATTCACCAGGGGGTTGTTTGTTTATTTAATAATCATTTTTATTTAATAATCATTAAGTACATAGAAGTCACACACTCATGACTTGTATTTCATTAAAAATTAGTGTGTATATATAGCCCAGTGGAGTTGATCTGTAAAATCACTTGTGATCTTCTCTTTCTACTTGTGTCAGTTAAATAAAGAATGGAGAGAATAATAAATCACAGTTTCCTCTTTATATCGGTTTAAACAAATGTCCCAAACAAAAGAACATTTTATAATTATATCTGGCTTATCAGGAAGGACTCACTTAAAGTCATTCTGGAATTCCCCACCAGGAAATTCAATATTATTTTCTTCTTCCTTCTATGTTGCTGTGGATGGCTCACACTGGCAGTTCTTAATCTGCCTTGGGTTAAACATTAGGTGTGGCTGTTTCCTTTTATAGTAAAGGTCTCGTTTTACTTCAGGTACAGGTAACAAACAAGTTGGTTAGACAAGAATGATCGATAAAGTAAACAACGTTTAAGCGTCTGCATGTAAATTTCACATGGAATGCATCTATTGTGTATTTAGGTAAATTCATTTCCACATTCTGCTATTCACAAGTTACCCCTGCAGTAAAACAGTCAAAGAGCATATCTCATACCTTTTTTTGCTTAAAAGTTAATACAATACAGTTGCGTCTGAATGCGTTAACCTTTCTCCGCCAAACATACATCTGGGTCATTTTGCCATATAAAGGAGCCCAGGAAACACTAAGAGCACAGCGTAATACCTGCTTTGTCATAAATACATCACTTTGGCATTACCTTAAATCATAGACAATAAGGTCCATATAAACACTTAGCTGGTTTAAAGCACTGCTGAGATCCTGGAATGACCAGCACACCTTTTTCTCTTAATTAATAAGTCGCAAAATGCTTTCTTAGTTCTAATAATAAACAGTGTGCTTTACTTGAGATTTGAGTATATTAATTGTGCAGTATCATTTAGCTTAATAGGGATTTTAAGCTTACTTGACTGTGGGTAGTGGCAGGTGATTCAGCTGCTTTAAATTCATGGCATACCTGTTTTTGTGTTGAACTTAGATTACGTGTTAATATCTATGTAACCTGTTCATACCAATTTCCACCCAGCTTAAAGTGAAAGTTTCCCTTCCACAGAAAACTGATTAAACTGATTAAAGTTCCTTTAACTTCTTTTCTGCTATGCCATAAATAGGCAATAGATCCAAAGTGTAGTCTATGGAGCAGCTCTGCATGTGCAGAATGAGGCCTAGATCAAAATAACCATGGACTTTGTTCTTGAAAGATTGTCTCCTTACAGGCATGTCTTTGATTTTCTGTTCACTCCCAAGTCAATGGTGCCAGCACTTACATGCAAGTCACCTTCATACCAGGACAGAGGTTCGCTTTTGCACCCTTCAACTGGTAACAATGAGGCTGCTCCTTTCAGTTGTTGACACAAAGAACTTGTTTTCTCGAAAACATACAGAACAAAGGCATGTGAACAGAGCAAACAATTCCACTGTTTTGGTCCATATAACTAAAGGCATGCCTGGATGATTGATGTGTGACATTATTTTTGTGTAATAAAGGCTCAGGCTAAATGTCACATGTAACAACAGTTTCCGAGTCCATGTGAATAGTTGCTGTTTCTATTCAGAATGATCTCAACTGGAATTAAAAAACATTTGAAAAGTCTCAGAATGTCATGACCTATATCATACAAGTGTTGAGACAATTTTATAAAGCTCTGATATCTGGGGAAAACATATATAGGAATTGTTTTTTGAGAAATTATTAAGTTTTGTATTCAAAGCACTCTCCCTTAGATCAGGGATGTCCAAAATACGACCCGCAGGCCAGTTGGGCTGCTACTAGTTTTCAAGAAATGAAAACTAGAAATCAATTGTTTTCAGGTGTGCTGGGATTTTTTCACTGTGTTCACAGGGAGCTGTACACATTTAATGTTAGAAAGTATAATTATATTTACATTAGAATTATAATCTTACTTAAATCTTAATTTACACAGCTCTGTCAACCATACATCGTCACTCAAATAAAATAGGACGTGCAATTGTTAGTAGGTCTATTATATTTGTATTTGTTTAATTACAAAAAAAAACTGTGACCCATATTTGTATATTTTCTATACCATCTGGCTCTCAACAAGAACACTTTTAACACCCCTGCCTTTGATACTATGATGGGGGCAGTTGTAGCCTAGTGGTTAGGGTACAGGCCTAGTAATCCGAAGTACACTGGTTCACCACTGCCGGCTTGCTGGTGTTATTTCTATCTTGCTTTGTACTTTATTTCTACAACTAATGGGTGTTCTTTTGAGAAACAAACTACCCAAGTAGGGAAACATAGCTGGGGCACTGGTAGATGAACATGGCTCTAAAATGATATACATGTATTTAACACATATTTGTTTAAGACTTCGGGCATTCCTTTTCTGATTCCAGATCAACATATTCTGGAGGAGCTGGAAAGAAGGAAGATAGTGGTATTTACACCCTCTCGACGGGTGGGGGGCAAGCGTGTGGTCTGCTATGATGATCGGTTCATCGTTAAACATGCTTATGAGCAGGGTGGGATCATTGTCTCCAATGACACATACCGTGATCTCCAGAGTGAACGGCCTGAATGGAAACGTTGTATTGAGGAGCAGTTACTCATGTACTCCTTCGTCAATGACAAGTACGGATTTTAAGATTATTATCTTTAAGTGTAATGTGCAGTCGATTTGAAACTCAGCTCTGCTATATAACTGAGCCGGGCATGTACATGAGCATAACACAATTGGGTAATTGGACAGGCTAATGTCGAAATAGAAAAGGGGAGAAAAATGCATGATATTGTAATATGCCGAGTAACTAACTAACTAAATTCTAAATCAGTACAACTTAAACTAGTAATTGCAAGGGAAGGTAAATAAGTTGCTAGTTTATTTTAATGCATTATTTATTTACTGTTTTATTGGTAACATATTTAAGGAAATACACTTACTACCGCATTTAAATATAAACGTTTGTAATTTGATAATATACTGACATTATTGGCACATTTCATGTCCTAGACTCCATCCCTCGGTGCATCTGTCTGTGTGTGCATGGCTGAGTGCATTCTGTAAATTAGTATTGTGCTCAGGTTATAGCATGACCAGCAAAACAAAGTCATTGCAAAATGACTTTAACAATATGGGTATTATTCCAAGAAATCCAGTTAACACATGTAGTGGTGTTTCAATGAATGAAAGTCATGTTCCAATTTACAAGCTAAGCTCTGAAATCTATTTTGGTATTGTTAAAGTTAATGTAGTGTTAAAGCAAGGATTTGGCGGAAAAAATCTATTGTAGCAAGACAATGTAGGCCTCATCTGTCTACCTCAAATGCATAGCACAAGTTTTGTATTGGAAATGGATATGAATTAATTAAAAATGTCTAAACACTTTATTATTGATAATAAATACATAATACTCACTCTAGTCATACATTTTGTTTGTGAATGTTCCTGAACATTAATTAAATCATAAGCAAATTTAAAAAATACCTTCAGGTATTGTGGCGAGAAATAGAGATGTTAAAAGCCACTGCTTTTTTTCATTTAAAAATGACGTATTACTGTTCTTATGTCATTTTTTGCAGCTTCATGCCACCAGAGGACCCCCTTGGTCGTCATGGGCCAAACTTAGATAATTTCCTCAGAAAGAGACCTCTTTTACCAGACGTAAAACGCCAACTTTGTCCTTATGGTAATGTGATGTTTAACGTTCTTTCTTTATTGAGCTTTGTAAGAAGGTAAAACAAAGAAATTCCAAAAAAAGAACATGAGAGCATGTTAACCTAATTCCCATTTCCTGCCACCCCATCTACATCCGCTTCTCTAAAACCCAAACCATTATCAGACCCCCCCCCCCCCAGCAAGTTTAAAAAGTATCTATAGTACGTAGTTTTAGTGAACATGTCACAAAATACCCATGCTACGTGGTGGTAATTATTTAGTTGTACTATGTTGTGAAGTTATCCTTAATCCCTGACTTCTAATCTAACATGTATTTCTCTCCAGGAAAGAAATGCACATACGGAATCAAATGTAAGTACTACCACCCTGAGCGTGCCAACCAGTCGCAGCGTTCGCTTGCTGATGAACTGCGTGACAATGCTCGCCTCTCCAACTCCAACCGTCCCAGTACAGAGGAGAACCGAAGATGCTTCCAGTATGATCAAGGCTACGGTTCAGTCTTTCCTTCTTTGGAGCAGGAGTTTGAATACAAGCTATGTCTAGAGCCTGGGCTTTCTGCTCTGAGGAACCAGCTTAATGAGGACAAAATGAACCACTGGGATGTTCACACCAACAAATACAAGGCCAGCAACCAAACTAGCATCACTCATCCGAACTGGACTGGTCAGCCCTCCTCGTTCCTCACTAACAATTCTTCCCTGTTTAGTTCAGATTCTGGCCTCGGCTCTTATGAGAACTATTTCTCAGAGGTGTCACAAAGACCTGAAAATTCATACAGAGTCAGCTCTAGAAAACCTAGCTTTCATGAACAGCAGGAAGCTTTATCTGCTTGTACCCACTCTTCTGAGTCATCTCTACAACCAGGAATCCATCAGTATCTTCCATCACAACATCCATCAGATTGCTTCGGTTATGGCACACTCCAATTCCCCAGGCCTAGTCCCAATCACCCCTACAGTCTGCCTGATTATCTACATCCTGATGGGATCCATCCTGGACTGCCTAAGAGTTCCTCAAATACACTTTGGCTTGGTCAAATTCGATCAGCTTATAGTTTACCTGGCCCCTATGGACCTGCTGAGGCTTACAGAGGCAGCCAGTCTGCACTCGGCCCACCTACTGTCACTTTTAAGGGAGAACGAGAAGAAGCAAGGAACAAACTGCATGCCATTTTCAATCCGCTTCACGTGGACAAGGTTATGGCCATGTTCCCAAAGTTAAAAGATGCAGAACAACTCGCAGAAGAAATCCTAAAGCTCAAATCCCAAGGACAACTGTATTAACAGTTCATCTATTAAGTTAAAGAAAATCAGGCTTTAACAAGAGTGAATATATTATTAACTTAATGAGTAATTCTAAAGAGCTGTTATTGCCTAGTTTGTTGAACTGTTCTTTCGCTTTTGAACCAAAAGCTGTTTTAACCTTAACGCTACATCACATAGTAAATGTGACGACTATGTATGACACGAAAGTCAAATTATTACTGAAAACAGCCTTTGTATTAGTGATGCTTTAAACAAGCATTTATGTTGTTGCTAAAAACTTGTCATCGATGCACATTGCATCTTTTATTTTAATTTCATGGGAATCAATGGAAATCCTTAGATAATGTCTCAATAGTATTAATTAATTCCTGTAAGTTGCTGACGTTCAGATAACAGCGACATTATAGCAGCCTTCCTATCGTAGGCTGATTTTATTTGCACGATTGTGCTGTGTATGCTAACATGAACATTTTTTGTCCATTTTCCTATGATATTTACTTAGGTATACTTGATCTAGTCATAGTCAATGGATAAGAAATGTTTCCTCAAAGTTACGGTATTATTTTCTTCAGATCTCAACATGAAGACATTTTCTTTATTAGTAAGATATTATTTAAAATCACGCACAAAAAACATCCCAGAAATTGTTTATAGACCGAAGACATCTTGAAGTTGCATGAAACTTTGTACTGCACTAATCTGTGAGGTTACCAGCATTATTTTTAGTTTTGTAAGTGTGGAAAAAATATTGCATTTTACACAAAAAAATCTAAACAAAATTCATACTGATTTGCAAAACGTAGAACAATAATGTCGGAACGAAAGGCTTCAGTCGAGAAGTCATTCAGAGCTTTTAAATGTCTTATTATAAAAACCCAGTAGCCATTTGTACGCTAATTAGGGTATATTCAAAATCATTTAAAGTAGTATAAGTGGTGGTGAACATTTTCATAACGGCCTTACGCTAAGCTGCTTCAAGCTTTGCTGAAATATATTTTATCATCTCAGATTTACAAATAAATTATAATGAGCACACATTTTAATGCTGTTGTTACAAAACAGCCATTCAATTCTAAGTACAAGTGGTTGCAAAATTGCCG
>JAYDZG010000029.1:28132843-28144006 GCA_034509265.1 Microcambeva bendego
TGCGTGTGTGCGTAGCTCTGCGTGATGCATCTTCAGTTCAGCGTGGACGTGCTGAACTAGTTTTGGTGACTTTCACGACAGGACACGATTACTCATTACACAAGGTTCATTATTTCACAAGGTCACATCAAACACAGTCATGGACCATTTGATATCTACAGTTTGCCCGTCTTGCGTGTACTGTGAAAAGAAACCGGAGCGCCCGGAGTAAACCCACGCAGAGGAGAACATGCAAACCGTACCTTAGTGGTTAGGGTACGGGACTGGTTATCCTAAGATCGTCTGTTCAAACCTAACCCTCCTGCCAGTTTGCTGCTGTTGGGCCCTTGAGCAAGGCCCTTAACATGTATAACATTATGACCAATGACAGATGTAGTGAATAACACTAATTATCTCTTCATCACAGCACCTGGGATTTAGTATGCAGCAAGTGAAAATTGTGTCCCATTTTATCCCATAAACTTGAAATAGATGACTTAAAGTGTCTAATAAACTGGAGCTTGGGTGGCGTCTGCAGTGGTCAGTATCTATCGAAAGTGATCCAAGGAAGGAACGGTGGTAAAACGGCGACGTGGTCAAGGCTCACTGATGCTTGTGGAAAGGGAAGGCCTGTGTGGGACCAACAGACAAGCTACTGTAACTCAAAGTGCAGAATAAGTTAACGCTGGTTCTGATATAAAGGTGTGAGAATAGACAGTGTATCACACATAGTTTGTTGCATCAAAAGGGGAACCAATATAGTATTAGGAAAATCTACAGCAATGGTGACTAACCACCGGCCAAGGTGAATAAATGAGTATCACTATTTATGTGATCACTAGATAAGTGCAATTAAATTGCCAGCACACTAGGTGTTATTGTTTCCTATCACACCTAAGTGGAAGTGTCTTCTTAACCACTAGTTACACAAGATTCATCCGTTCAACACAGAATTGTTTTCCTCTGATTCACCTTAGTTGCATGTCTTTCGGAGGAAAACGGAGCTCCCAGAGGAAAGAGAACTGAACTGGGAATTGAGACCCCAGACCTTTTTGCTGTGAGGCAGCAGTGTTAAGCACCAAGCCACAGTGCTAACCCAAAGTTTTTGTATAAACAGGATTGATTTGCATTAAGTAGACCAGTACAAATGGGAATGTAAATGTGAGAGGAAATCAAACCAGTTGGACTTGGACACTGGAGCACTTCAAAATGCATGTCCTTAACCATTTACCTCAAACATGCTGCACAATGTTTTCTGCAGTTGGACAACAGTACAGAAAGCAGACTGCTGGGGCTGGTGCAGCACGACCAAGAGAATGCGTAAGAGTCATCTTTTTAAATCTATATATCACACACTGTTCACATATTGGAAGCATTTGTGAAAATGTTTTGTTTTATAAATGTAAAGTCATGTTGCAATATACATTTATGAAGATTTGCAGGATTTTTACATTAACAACTTGTTAGTCTTGGACCTTAAGAAATGAATATATTCTATAATTACACTGTGCTCACTAGACTGTCATGTAGGCCTTTTGCTTAGGATGAATTTGCTGGTTATTGAGTTTTCCTGCCAGTGTCAGCCTGTTACTGAATCTTATATTAGTGATATTGTGATGTTTGGTTAAAGTAGTTTCAGAACTAAAACTGTCCGGACTGAGGATTAGTGCTGTTTGGACAAATAAAGTAACCATATTTCCTGTTTCATTTCCTCATCAGATTATTCTTCTACACTCACAGACGAATGGCCATCACTGGCAATGATGTATCACTGCACAAAATCATTCCCATTTCATATGATTTTTCTGTCGTGGAAGGTAAGCCACACGAGTAGTTTATAGAAAAACATTACTGCACATTTTGGTCAAACACACACCCAGAAAGTGGTCACTTATATTTTTCCATGACTGTAGATGTTTACCTTGATCATGCAGAAGTGCATCTAAATTTGAACATTTTGATGGCTTAACTAACAAAGTGTTGCTTCCTTTCAGTCTCCTCTCCAGATGAACTTGCTGTGGTTGGTAAGTGAATCATTTTGATTCTCAAACATTTTTTCTTATAAAACCATTCTAAATTTCTAACATTATATTTCCTAATCTAATTCTAGGAGCTGATACTCGAGTGAGAATAACATACATTAATGAGGTGATTGAGCTAAAATTACCTTTTGGCTCCCAGACTCGTCTTTTTCTCACCGAGGTCAACAAAGCCTGGTGTGGTAAGACTTCTAAAGACTCCCCTTTTTCATTCATCAGTATAACTTGAAATATTCCAGAAAACCATGTACCGGAGTTCGAAGCGTACTTGCATCTTGTCTAAAACTTGTGCCTTTGCATGTCTGGTACACTTTAGGAGCAACTTTATCTTAGAAATGGACTTACTTTAGGTGCAAATATACAAATAAATCCAACAGCAAACAACAGTAAAACTTGTCCAGTTTCGATACAATTCCTAAATGTCATATATATATATAAATATATATACAAGTTATATTTTACAGTTATATTTAACACCAACCATTGGTACAATGACAGTCATACGACAATGTTGCTTAACAATTAGTTAACATAATACAACAGTTGGAAAATTGTGAAATTGTTGATCATGCTGTTGCACAGTCATGTTTTGCTTTGGGGTGGAGAATGGAGTAAGGTTAATTTGGAGAATGGAGTAATGTTAATTTGGAAATGTTCGCTGATTATGAAGTTAAAGCACAAATGCTAACTGCTATCAGCCAGAAGCCACATTTGGTACGCACATACCAGGGCACAATAAACCACAGAACACAGAAGCTAATCAGACACTGAAGGGGGGAGGAGAAGAACTGGAGGAGGAGACTTAGTATTTTATTTTTCTGTTGCTTTGCGATGTAGGAATACTAATGGCTGTCTGAGAGGAAATATCTTAATACCTGTAATGTACATGCAGCGGTTTGGTTGGGGTTTTAAAGCAGCAGCCTGGATACACTAAAAGTCTGACTGGTTTATTTTAGCCAAAGAGGAACTCTGACTTTTCTAAATCAGCAAACTTGGAACAACCTGAAGTGCGTTGTGTATTTTATGGTACAGTTTGTTGAAAACTTGCACTCACAGTGATGTACCCTGCAGATCTTTTTATTGCAAGGAAGAATCTAAAAAACTTGCCAGGTAAGAGTATCACTATGATCGCTTTTGGAAATTTACTGATGAATCAGGAAGAATATTTATTAAAAGGGAAGTTTGTGTCAAACCGTTACAAAAACCCAGTTGAAATTAATTCTTTTAGTTACACTTTTGGTTACATTATGTCCATTTAAGCAGTTAATCAGTTCAATGTAGGGTACTATAGTAGGTACAGCTTTGGACTATCAACCTGAGATTGGTGGTTCAAAACCCAGCTCTGCTATGCAGCCTCTGTCGGGTCCTTGAGCAAGACCCTTAACCCTCACTGCTCCAGGGGTGCTGTATGATGGCTGAGCCTGTGCTCTGATCTCATTTTACTGTACATCTGTATATGTGTAATGACAAATGAAGGCATTCTATTCTATTATAACCAGGTTCTTTATCTTGATTCAATGGCAAATTCGCAAAGTCTGTTTTCAAGCCACATTCTGACTTCTTGGAATTCATGAAACAGGCATTTTTTTATTCAAAATTATTTTTTTATTAATTTAGAAGCTACTGACAAGAAACTCAATAAAAAATTAAAATCTCTTATTAGCACATACATATAAATGGGTATTTTCAAGTTATTAATAATACTAATACTGTGAGGCATAAACAATGTGTAAATGTTTCTAAGGGTGTTAAAATGCATGCTTATCACCCACAAAAACAATTTCCCAACAAAACAGTTGTAGTAATAAAAAGTTATACAAAGTATCATACATGGTATTTCCCACATTCAATCCTACTTACATAAATAAAGACTTAATTAAAAAGGAGGGAATTAAAACAATCTGAACTACAACACATTTTACTCCTGCCAATAGCTGTTAGTAGTGAGGAGAATTTGGGTTTTTTTCAGATCACACTACATTGAATGCTTAACAAATCATATATTTAAAATGTGTTGGAACTCTTATTATTTGTGATCGTGTAAAATATATTTCTGAGTTGTTTTCTGCTTCAAGATTGATACACCAGTTTAACAAAGTTCATCTTGAGGAATGGAAGAAATACAAAAGTAGCTATCACTTTTCTTATCAGCCAGAATAGTTTACATACTGTAAATATATCAGTTTTGGTTTTTTTTTCCTTGTTTAATTTGTGGTATATGTTAAGTCGAGTATCAGTTTTGTGCAGATAGGTGACACACTTAATTGGGCAGTAACTTGTATTGCTTGCAGCTGATTGTTCTGGCCTATGAAGGCATTTCCTTATGAGATCAGAATATAAATGCACTTTTATGTAATTAATTATTTTTAATATTTTTGTTGTTGTTGTTTTAGATGTTTGTGAGCAGTACCCTGCTGCCCCCAAATTTGACTGGTTTAATAAATACCAGAAAAATTCCAAAGTGCCTGTCTCAATACCAACAATTACAGAGCCAACTGTAATAAATGGCAAAACAGGCAAGTGGATTTTTATTCCTATATTAATCCCTACATGTTCAATCTTAGCGGTGCTATCAGTAAAACGGGTGTTTGATGGTCAGGATCAGATATGGGGACAGTCAAGTGTGGTATGTGTCTCATCCTTGTTACTTCAGCGCAGCAAACATAGGCTTACTTCAGCACTGGTTGCTATATTTGTCTTTAATTAGCACTACACCAACACTTTTCATCTTTTCTTGTGGCCTCAACATGACAAAAATGCAATCTGCTTCCTCGCCAGGTCACTTGAATTTCTCATTAGACACAGTTGTTCCTTATGTGCAAAGCCTGTCTCACAAAACCAGACCAGTAGGTCTGCATACCAGTCTCTGAAAAGATAAATGAAGTGATCTGGGTGGCCATGGTGTTCATAAATTACATATAGATCTGACCAATAAGCAATGTAACTGCCCTTGTCCTATAGGTACCTAGCTACTAGGATACATAAATCAGTACATTTTAGTCCCGCTATCAAGCCCGGATAAATAGGGAGAGTTGTGTCTGGAAGGGCATCCGGTATTAGAACTTTGCCAAATCAATAATGCGGATCACAATCTGCTGTGGCGACCCCTAACGGAAGCAGCCAAAGAAAGAAAAAACGAATGATATTAAGTAGTCATTGGTATTTAATACAAATATAAAGAACAGGCTGGGTGGCAAAGTGGCTCAATTGGGTGAACTGTCACCGCACAGCAAGATGATTCTGGTCCTGGTCCTTTCCGTGGGGCGTTAACATGTTCTCCTCGTATCTGTGTGGGCTTCCTCCTGCAGTCCAAACATGCAGTCAGGTCAATTTGAGACACTGAATTGCTCTATAGGTGACACGTAACACAGAGAAATTTGTTCATTCTATATTGGCACTCACACCTGTTATTTGCAGCGTTATTTTACTAACACTCTGACGCAGAACGTTTTTTTTAGTCTAAAACCAAAGTTCGGGACACTTGTTGCAGTGGACACTGAAGATGGAGTTAAAAGCTGTGATCGATTGCTTTGGTCTGAGTGCGTTTTGCTCACGCCTTGCTGCAGCTGTGTCCTAAATCACTCTCTGTGTACTCTGTAGTGCACCTCATAGGACAGTTTGCTGATTATATAATGTCATTTCCAAACGGGATATCTTAGCAAATGCATTGAAAAACTTTAAAAACCTTAAACTTTAAAAAAAGCTGTTATTTTGCATCGATGTTACCAGGGTGTACGTGCGCAACGAACCTAGAGCATATCGTGTAGTGTGTTAGGGGTAGGGAGCGTAAGTCTAATAGGAACACAGCGCAGTCCTGTCAGAGGGAATTGTGAGTGAATGGATGAGACAGGTAGTGTTATGTTAGCGTTTTCTTTCAGAATGCCAGAGGGGGGAAATGAAAATGTCTGGTGAGGAAAGCGCCGCAGGATTTTGTAATAAAACTATTTAGACGACGTGAACTAATAGGTTAAGATGGTTGTTCGGTTTATAGGTTTGTTTAAATAGTGTAGAAAGTGTAAGTGGTTGTTTTTTCATGTCGCTAGCTGGTGCTAGCTAACTTTCTTTACGTCTCATGTTTGTACTGAGCTGTTGTTTATTTTAATGTAAATACCAGCGTTAGTTTATACGCAAAAATAATGTTATATTTAACTACTACACAACAAGGTTCGTGTAATTGAACAAAACCCGTTTAAAGCTTAAGTTTGATGAAGGGAAATGTTTGTGTACCGGTCATTTACTGGCGAGTTCAACAGTACTTAACAAGATATTTAAATTTGGTTCTCATTACAATAAATCTGCAAGAAATAATACACCTAGTAACTACTAATTCCTTTTATATAAAAATATAATAATGCGTCTAATACGTTTTCTTTAGATGTAATCAAGTCATTTTCTTAAATGCCTTTTGTAGTCAGAATATGTTAACCTTTTGTCACATTAATAATTGTATAATTAAATGTACACATTTATTTAAATGTGTATGTAGACACTTGATATAATATTGCTTACATGCTCCTTTAATGCATTTATTGTGCAGTCATGTTTTGTTCATTGTTGGTTTAGGTGGTTAAGATAAACCACTTTAAAGTCTCTGTTGCTGGAGATTTGTGTGTCTGTGATACGTACACATTTTCCTCTTCATGTTAGATTTTTATTTCTTTATTCAATCTTCTTTCGGCTCTCGTTAAGGGTCGCCACAGCAGATCCGCAGTATTCATATTATGCCAGATGCTCTACTTGACACAACCCTACATATGCAGCCAGGAATTAATAATACACTGGTTTATGCATCCCATAGCTAACTTTTATTTTATTTAAACACTACAAGTAATTTTGTTTCTTTTTACAGCACACTGATTTTTTTTATATCTACTGCCTCATACTTGAAGCTAAAAAAGTAAATAAAACAGTTTTTGAGTGAGAGAAAGGTCAAATACATTTATTTGTTAAAGAAATAAGGTAATACAATAATAGATGTAAGTTCATTGAGTAATTACTCTAATTATCAGACTGTTCACTGTGTCCATAAATGCCTCTTGATGTCGGTCAGTCTAGCACTCCCATGTTTTCCTGGGAGGGTTCATTTTGTTGGGCAGTGCAAAGTTTCCATTTCCTTTGTAGATGGAAGCATTCACCACTGTTTGGCCTTCTTTGTTAAAGTATTTACTTTAATACTTTAATAATGACAGTTTGATTATTGGTATTCTAGGATTTCTTTTGCAGAATTAGAAAACTGCTACATTAGAGGGTATTTTATGCCTTATGTTGTTGTCTATTCTCGCTCTCTCTCTGTGTCTGTGTGTCTGTGTGTGTGTGTGTGTGTGTGTGTGTGTGTGTTATGCTTGCCCACTAGCAACGACATTTGATGACAATCATAATAATAATTGGGTGTCTGATGTGTGATTTTCACTTCCTCTTACAGAGAGATACCACGCAGCTAACAAAGAAGACAAACACAATTCCACTACTGAGAAGTCCAGTGGGGTCAGTCCTAATGAGATGTGAGTGGATTTAATTGAATAGGTGTTGGGAATTAGTGATACGTAAGATCATATTTGTGTTTTTTTCTCAGCAAGTTTTGAGCACATACACATATAGGGTCTTTTTGGACAATACCGGCCATTACTGAAATATCTGTGCTATTAAAACCCTGTACAATATAGAAATATGTTCGATTAACTTTTCTGCTAACCCTACCTGCTTCTCTTGTAATTAAAATAATTAGTTATGTTATGTGTTACATACCAGCTCTTAATTATTTAAATATGTGAATCCTTAGGACATCTGTACCAAGGTGATGCTTACACTATACATTTATTATCATATACCATTCAGATGCTTATAAAGCTGCTTAAAATCACTTAGATTTGATGACTCTAACATGACTGTTTGAGTCCTAGCATGACATAACAGGAAACAGTTTAAAAACATCTAGGTCATGGTTAACCTGGTAGATGTCAGTTTTGATAGAGAGGCAGAAATAAGATCAAGTAAAAAAGAAGACAGCATATTGTTTATTGAAGATAGTATTTATAATAAATTAAAATATGTGGGGAGCATCTCTAGCTGTTTGGTTTTAGAGAGACCAAACGGCAGAGAAATAGTCTTGACAGTAGAATAAACTTCTATATTGTCCGGGCCAGACAAAAAAAATACAGTGATCATTTTTGGTCGTACTGTATGACTGATATGACTCACTTTGTAGATGCTCAAGTGAAACTGTGACATGACAGCGGAAACTAAGTAACTTGTAATAGAGGGTAGACGACATCAATCATTTTTATCAGTGGCTTTCATTTTACAGCCTGCTTCAGTAGTACAGCCACCGCCCCCGTTCCCATTTTGGAACAATCTACAGAATCATTTTACACTGAGCCATTAATGGAACATTTCTATTAAAAATAATAGTTTATTAGTTGTTTTTAGCAAGAACATGAAAATAAAATCAGTGGAAACCTGTCTGGGTTAAAATTATAATATTCTGGATAATAGATCATAATTTTATATACATGTGGTACTACACAGCTACGAATTAGTTGAAACGAATATATATATATATATAAACCTGTGCTCTCACCGGAGAATGCTTTAGGTCTAATTGGTTGTTTGCTTCAGCTGAAATTGATGGGCAGGTTTCCCCACCCACTGGTACCTATCACTACAGGGAACATTACTCCACCCTTAGCATACCAAGATAAGGCGTCATCAGATTGCCCTTCCTTTACTCACAGGTGAGCATTTGCAAATAAAGTTGCTGTATGATAAAGGTCAGGATGATATGGCTGCCTTTGAAGTCTTAGTGAGAGGATTTATGTGTCTGTTTTTTCATGATCTATTCACTTTAAAGGATCAGTAATTTTAACTGGTTTTGTTTGGAACACACTGGCTGTACATTTAAAAAAGCCACGGTTGGCTTTGAAGTTGATTTATAGTCCAACCTATAACACCTGTACTTAGGAACGCGACTAAAGCGTTATAGGAGTTTATTCATAAACTGTTGCTGTTGTTGATGTTTTGGTCCATCCATTTACAAGCAAGCACACGAGAGGCTCACACAGCTCAACAGTTTTCAAATCTAGACTGATTAAGGGGGATTCTGTTTATTAATTCTAAAACATTTTGACTTGTGCCACTGCCATTATCTTCAATAATTGTATGGGATCCACAAGAAGTAAAATGTCTTTTGAGGACAACACTCACCACTGCGTCTCATTTTACTTAATTCTTAACTTATGATCAAATCTGTCAGTATTTTATCTGACCTAACACTTCACACACTTGGTTTCTTGGCCACAGATAATAAGCATTAGGGCAAAAGCCATCATCCAAATCGATGTGTTGAGATTCACATGTTAGCTTTGGAAAGTTGGATCTTTTTGTGTATTCTACTAAAGGTGGTGTTTTCTAAACTTTGCAGTAGCCTGGACAAAGTTAAAGGTGACAGCAGGAATGAGCAGGTTCGCTCAGCTAAACACACCGTATCCAACAAAGCCCAGATGCTCGCCATGCCTCAGTTCGGCCTACGAGACAACCTCATCAAGTGTGAGCTCCTCAAGAATGAGGAAGCCTACACATATATAGAGAACTTCATGTAAGCTGTTCATCTCTATCAGTGGTCGAATGTGATGTCCGGACATCGATATTCTGTTTTATCATTTTAAACATATTAAAATGCTCAGATCAGGTCTAACATTAGGACCGGCCCAAAATGTGCACACAATTGGGTATGGGGCCACACAGTGGCTCAGTGGGCAGCACCGGTGCCTCACAGATTTCCAGGTTGAGCAATATGTGTCCTATCTATGAGGAGTTATGCATGTTTTCCTTGTGTATGCATGTATTTCCTCTGGAAGCTCCGGTTTCTCCCATGGTCAAATAGTTAGGTGACTTGGAGATACAAAACTGTCCATGAGTCAGAAATGAAACTTGAACCGATGTGTGTGAAGCTGTGTAGTCGCAGGCCAAAGTTCCCATTCTAACTTCTGTCTAACATCAGAAGCACCTCAATTCAGAATGCATCCTTTAAAGCAATTAAAGAAACTGACTTGGCCTGGTGAATCCTGTTTTCTCCCAAAGTTTTCTCCCAAAGTCATGTACATTGTTTAACCCCAGAAGAGATGGCACATCCAAAAACTTAAAGACCTGAAGATGATCTCTCCATGCCAGACACTACGAAACTCTTTCAGATCTCAGCGTGTCACGTTTGGTTTTAATGCATATTAGGCAAATGTTAGCTATTTTACATTAATGGATCTAATTTTGCTTCCATAGTAATTTGAGTGTTGCTCATTTGTTTAAGACGAAATGTCCCGTTTCTCAGTTTGCTGTCTGGAATCTTTACTCTGTTTCTTATTTCCAACCTTAATTGTTAATTAAGTAATTGTTAGTTACAATTATAGAAGAAATAAATGTTTTTCTTTTTCCTCAGCTTTTTCTTGGGAACATACAATGTAAATGGCCAGCCACCAAAGGAATGCTTACGGCCATGGCTGGCCTCCTCTGCTCAGCCTCCCGATATCTACTGTATAGGGTAGGAGTCAAAATACCGCCGTCCCTCACTTCTATGTACACAGTCAAACTAAGGAACTCGAAATAGACACTGTAGTTCACTTTTTTCACATTCTTCCATGCAGCAAATTGTTGACCTTGTTGGGTTTTCTTTTTAGGTTTCAGGAGCTAGACTTGAGTAAGGAGGCGTTCTTTTTTAACGACACACCCCGGGAACAGGAGTGGATGAAGGCAGTTTCTGATGGCCTTCACCCAGATGCCAAGTATGCTTTAGTAAGGACTTCGCTCCATGAAAACTTTTTTCCTCCCTAGTTAACTTAATAAAACTGGTAGTTTTAAACTGGAAGGGTTTGGTACAATCTGTAAAGAAAATATAATGACTGCTTTAGCTGAACATGTTGATCTTTGGACAAATCATGAATATGTTATCTAGATTTGTAAATGTGCCAATGTGTTAAACATTTTCAGCTAAGCTAAAACGGAAGTAATAAAATGTAACTTAAATAAATCCAATCAAATTAATGTAATTCGTTTCTTCCATAGATAGTAATGCAAAACGAGGCGATTATTTCCTTACATATGGCCATTGTGCTTGTATTGACCACTAGGTGGCAGCATTTGTATTTTTTTAGATCGG
>JAYDZG010000029.1:28174543-28192596 GCA_034509265.1 Microcambeva bendego
GGAGTTTTTATAGAAGAACTATAGAAGAATTCATGATGAAACTGGGGAAGTTCATAATGGAGCTGTGAACTAGATACTGTTTCACAGTAGTACCACAAAGAGGCCAAATTGCCATTAAAGTTCATAGCAGAACTTATGTACCGTGGCTGCTGAAAGTAGGATCATGATAATGTGACTTGGCAGTGTATATGTAAACACTTCTAACTTTCTTTGTTGGCTTATATATTGTAATTTTCAGATATTATTTCAAGCTAATTTGTATAAACTATGACTCTATTTAAATTGTCAATAAATGTACCTGGTGTAGTTGTCTGCACACTTTTTTAAACAAACTTTTTTTGTTAATTCTTGACTTTATGATCTGCAGATGCGGACCAAATCCTTCACTCCACATTAAAGGCTCTAAAAGGAGGACATGTGGTGGCTGTTCCAACTGACACGATATACGGATTGGCTTGCTTGGCTCAGAATTCAGAAGCCATCAGGACGGTGTATGATATCAAAGGTAGAAATGGCAATAAACCCTTAGCTATTTGTGTGGGAGAAGTAGAAGACATATATAAGTAAGTTTGTAAACTTTAAAGTACTTACCTGAGCGAGGTTGCATTAGAACAGGATTCTGAAGACTTCTTTTCTGAGCAGGTACTGTAAAGTTGTTGTCAAAAAAGAACTGCTTGAGGATCTCCTTCCAGGACCAGTCACGCTGGTTCTTGAAAGGTCTGAAACACTTAATGCAGATCTCAATCCATTCACCAAGGTAAGTCCGATCTCAGACTTTTTAAAGGACCTTTTAAACAGTTTCTCAATCAGAATAAAAAAAAGCCCCAAGCCTGGTCAAGTTAGACCGTGTTTTCAATTACATAACCGTACACGTGTATGTGATAATGTGGGGTTTTGTGTTTCTTTATTTGAACATATGGCTAAGTTCAGTTCTCCTGGCACCATGAATAGAAAAGGAGACCAATTTGACACCTGTCATGTGGGTCACATGATTCTTGTATTGTAACACAACTAAGTGTCTAATGAAAGAATAATTTAAAATATTTAATTTTGTGAATTGTCTATCTGTGTGTGTGTGTGTGTGTGTTACTGTAGCTTGTTGGAGTTCGCATCCCAGATCACACCTTCATGAGACGCTTGTGTCAAATGTGTGACGAACCACTTGCTCTTACAAGCGCTAATGTCAGTTCACATAACAGCACAGTTGCAGTTTCTGTGAGTCCAGGTGTTTTCCAGTCTTAAAAATGGGTTTTAATGTTTTTTTGTTTAACCTTTTGTCATAACTGTGTTACAAAAATTAGGAGTTTAAGGAGCTATGGCCAAGACTGGCTGTTGTAGTAGATGGTGGTACAATTTCAGATCAAACTCGACTAGGCTCAACAGTTGTCGACGTCTCTTTACCTGGAAGATATAGCATCATTAGACCTGGTTGGTGAGTATATTCTCCTAAATAAAATACCTTTTTTCATTTTCTTTACCAGCTGTACCAAATGTGAGTATTGTAAAGCATCATGGGTAAGATATTATCAGTATAGATATATGTGATGCTCTGAAGTATCAGTATGTGTGTGATGTCACACAGTTCACTTCTATTAAAACCAAACATTTACAATGATTTCATTATTTTGTTTTATTTCTTTTACCCCATGAAAGCTGTGATTAAGTAAGAATGGCTTTAGTTGATGTAAATACCAGTGGTGTGCAGTCAGGCCTTTCTAACCCTTCACATAAGGGGTAACAAAAGTCCAAGTAGTCCAAAAATTATATAAATATTAGTGTCATAAATAAAAACTGACAATTCAAACCACTTTTTCTTCGTTACTTCATTTGTCAGAGTCGTTTAAGCAATCAGACCTGCTCACTGTGCTGGTCGGACTCGCTCCTGTGGTACGTGCTTACGTTCCCCTTCTGAGGAGATTCTGAAGGGTTCTGTAATGTTAGTCTATTAGCATACTGACAGGAAATCTGACCAATTAGATGTAAGATTTTATGAAGGGGAGGCGGACCAATATCTGCCCCTTCTCGGTGTTCTGCAGCAGGTGTTACCCAATACTCCTGTATCAAACATAACAACTATAACGATGCTGTATGTGAGCATGTAAAGGTGCAGTTCGTCAGGGCTTGTGGAAGAGGCCTTTACCAAATGCACTGCACTCCACTGGAATGTAAAATGCACACACACCTGACAGTATAGTACTAAACGTTCAATTCTAGTTACCATACGCTTCCTGTCAGTTCTAATGAGCTATATAAAATATGTTGATTTTGAAACTTATAACACTTTAGATGTTATGACTGTATCTAATATAGTGTTGTCACTGTAAGCTTATAATAATATTTTTCTTCTCTTACAGTGCCTTCTCAGCTACAGTTGCTTTACTCAGGGACAAGTATGCATTAATAGAAGTTGCATCTAGTTAATGAGTTTTTAGCTTTACACTGTTCAACTCATGCAAATGCAAAGTTCAGTGGAAGGTCACCATGCTAATGTTCTATAATGCCATTTTAAAGCCTTATTCTGATGTCTCTTAGTGCCATGTGGATTTTGTTTAGTGTTCTAACCACGTGTCAGACATTGTGACTCCTACCAAATGTCATTTCATTTATCTTAAGGATCCATTATTTATTAAAACGTTAATGAACTCAAGATGCACAGCAGACCTAAATCTGAATAGAGACTATTTTAGGCACCTTGACTCACAATATTGGACCAGTTTAAATAGCTTAATTAATCTAAGGTGCATGACAAAATAGGACATTTTTGTCATTAAAGTCACTAATCAAAACTCACATGTGAAGTCATTTGGGTGTCATTTTTATAAACTCCACATCAACCATCAAGTTTATTAAATTAGAAATTTGAGATTATTCTTTTTAGAAAACCTTAAATATGTTTAAGTGGAAATACGACATTTAATAAAAATGAAACCTCATGAGTCACCGGCAGCAAAAATCTTATACAGAAAAGCTGTGGAATATTATTGCTAATTTTGGTTTTATTCACTGAAAGGAAATACATGGAGTTAAAAAAAATAGGAGTTAATCCAATCTTTAATATAGATTTCCTAAATACTCTGCCACAAATGCTGAGACAGTTAATTAAAGAATAATATTTGAAATTTAAAGTTGATGTTGTGGACTTCAGATGACGAATAATTAATCATACAAAATATATATTTAAAGACTGAGATTGATGATGATGATTACCCCTCCCGGGCTTGGGACCGGCATGCAGCTGTTTCCAGTTACATGGCTGGGTAAACCTTTCAGTGTCTCCAATTAACCTGGTAGCATGTCTTTGGACTGTGGGAGGAAACCGGAGTACCTGGAGGAAGCCCACTCGGACACAGAGAGAACATGCAAACTCAGCACAGAAAGGACCGAGATCGCCCCATTCAGGGATCGAACCCAGGACCTTCTTGCTGTGAGGCGACAGTGCTACACACTAAGCCACGGTGCCGCCCAAAGACTGAGATTACTGATTTGTATATTACAATTACTAAATGTAAATGTCTGGTGTTCTCCAGCATCATCAGCTACTTCTACTCTTCATATTTATTTTATGTTATTATGCACATTTGTAAATTATGTTTGATATATGTACACATGATTATTTTTTATCTTTCAAGAAATAAAAATCAAAATAGATTTTTCAATATATATTTTTTATATGTATGTATACATTTCAGTGGTAAACCTCTTTTCTTCCAGATACTTTTTAATGTTTGTACATAACTTTTCTAGAGGATTGATGTCAGGGCTTTGTGATGGTCACTTAATCAGCTTTATAATAATTTCAACCTAATTCTAAATTAACTACATTTGGCTCCAAACATAAAAACGGGTGTCTTGTGGTTGGATCTTGATGCAGGCTGGGTTTGTGTTTGCAGAATGTAAAGAAATTCTCCTAGTTTTTCCATTGTTGGACAAGCTCTCGAAAATATTCAACGACACACAGCAAATTGAAATCTAAATGCAGTTATTGAATTATCTACTAATTTTATGTTAAAATTGGCCAATAACCACCAAATAATTACGCAATAAAAAGGCAAATCCACACATCATGTAAGCCACTGAGTTTTTTCTTTAGAATACTGTTCAACCCAAGTTCTGGTGAGTTCTAAATACAGATCTGGTTCATGTGGCTGGTAATCCAGGTACACTCTCCGCCTGTTCCTTTTTGGTACTGCCCTCTCAATCTGTGTGCCCTCATGCCATTCGTTAAAAGAATTAATGGTGACGATCTCAGGCTGCACATTCAGTGCGGCCTGCAGACTAGTTTCGTAATACCGCCCATTCACTCTGTTGCGTGTGTTGTGGTTGTTCCAGGGTCTTATACTGGTATCGATATATCCGGGCCCTACACTCGGAACAAAAAGAAGTTTGTTGGCATCACAGAAGGTTTTGAGTTCTTTCCAGTTTTGATGTGAGGAGCCATATGAAAAACCATTAGAAGCAAAATAGGAATACACCCCGTCAAATCCTCCTGCCAAGATATCTTGCTTGTGTTGGTCTTCCACAATGAGTGCAATGAAAATAGCATCATATTGGGTTCCACGCAGACTCTGTGAACCAGTTGAGGATAGCAACTCTGCCCATGCCTCAGGTGCAGTCAGATAAGAGTCATAGATGTAGAAAAGGGGCAGCACTTTGCCGTGTATGGCTGTGAAGCGGTAAAATGCCCCATGATCTCCATACCTACATGCACATGAAAGAAACTATTCAGAGAAAAGTTGTAAACCTTTAAACAGAACAGTGAAGGGTGTGGAGATATTGATATTATTGTCAGAATGATTTTGAAATGGCTGAACAGTCCAAAATCAGATCATCCTGAGTACTTCATTTCTCCACTGTTGAGGCAGAAGCACAAGGACTTGCATGCACACACCTTTTGATACAGTAGACTTGTGGTTGTAACCACTGTAATCATACTTAATATATTTTAATCACTTTTTGTTTTGGAATTTCATGTAAACATTTAGCATAGTTTTCATTTGTAGCCATTTCTACACCACTAAACTTTGTTTTAAGCCATACAAATAAAGATTTGGATCATGAAACATGCTTCAACTCGTTTTTTGTAAAAAAGAATTTTCATCTGAAGACTGCCACGACATGCATTTCTCATAAATAGATGTAAATAGTGTTTGGTAACACCATATTTCTGTTAGGAAATAGGAATTATTCAAACCTGTCAATGATGTACTTGATGTTGTCATGTACACTTTGCTGAGTCCTTCCTTCATAAGCCTGGATATGAAACGTCACCTAAAAAGTAAATTGTATATAACAATAACAATTAATTTCTTTGTAAATTATTACCATACTGCTTAGATCTTGTGATTGTATAACACATTACTAGTCAATCACTAGTACCATCCCTACGCTGTTAGAATTACAGCCTTCTTGATAATTCTCATAGCCAGTCACTTTCTGTAAAATCAATTAAAAACTCTAACTGGGCTACCCTTGAAAAAGGAAAAAGATTTGTACATAATGCTGACAATTATTATAAAAACACCTCATCTTTTCATGTCTTTAGAATTCATGTGTAAGGTCAACTGCCTTCTTGCTGAATTTAATCTCTTTTATCGAAGTAATTGCAGCTGAAGGTGATGTTTACAACTGATGGGAATGTACTCAGGCCATTGTAACTGCTCAAGGTTATTTCACAGTTTTCTTGAATACACTTTTTATGTTTTTCATTTGGATTATTATTTGTACTTGTTTTAAAACACTACATGGACAGTGGACACCAGATTTGGTCATTTTATTTCAAAACCATGGAAATGATACGGTAAAGGCAGTGAAGGTAAGAATTTATACCTTTTCATTTCATTCAAAACAGCATTTGCAAGTCAGACACAAAGGTTGGACAACAATGCTTTATTCATAATCGATTTAATTTCAGTGGCCTTCAGTAGGATGAGGTGTGCTGCCCATAGATGGTTTTTCACACCAAGCTTGTGAAACCTTTTTTGATAGGCCTTTTAATTCTGGATCACAAGAGCCCTTATTCTACTTCTAGAATATAATTATATACCGCATAATTTAATTCGGTGTGACTGTAACATCTGAACTCAATACTTGGGTATTTATAAGTGTAAATTTGCTTAGCTTAGCTTCTATTTATTATAGCTGTAGCTCAGTAAAACAATTTGTTAATGTCTCAGAATTAGCCAATGTATACCAGACCATTTTATTAACGGAGCTAAGGACCTCTTAATGTCCAGACTGAGTCAACTTTTATTTTATTTAATTGGATGGGAGTTTATCAAGAAATGAAATGTTTACTAGACATAATGGAGAATATATTGGCTTTGTTCTGTCTGCGGTGAAATAAAAGTCAATGTAAGCATTTTTATTTTCTATACTCTACCAGCTTGAATTGGGATTGGACATATAGGGGAGAAGGCAAAATGTCAACTTTTTTTTCAAGCAGAAGTCTTTTAGCGTCAGTTTTAATGGATTAAATGGCAATGCAGCGATGGATGCATCCAACATATACAATAAATAAAATGATGACAGAGCATTTTGAGTAACCAAATACGGTTCCTTTTGCTCCATGGACAAGGCTTTTTCTTTAATATAAAACTGGGGCCGATAGACACTAATGGATTGAGGTGGCCCAGGCCAATTTACAAATATATGAGACACTGGTAAGGGGAGTAATTATTACCTGAGCAGTGATACAACAAGTTGTTATCCCTAAGTGCATATTAATCAACCGTTATGTAAAATTCTAAAATAATGTAGTTTATGTTTGATGGTTGTGTGATGTCCTAAACGCTCAATGCAGGAACAAAAGAAGTTTTTGCTTTAGATGTCCTATAGGCTTCTATAAGTGATTTTTATTATATGTTTTGTTTGGAGGATAAGAAACAGGAACACTGAAAGAGACAAATTCTTTATCCTACTGTCATTGAATTTCTTGGGTTGAAAAAGAAATGTTGTAGAGTGAAGGATTTTTATGGAGGATCACATTCTTGAGCATGTATTGAAAGAAGGTAAACTCATGAAGCAAATACAGTAATCTATTTCTTGTACTTAACCTTGTTACTACTTCTTACCTATTGTCCCTTTAATTCCATATAGTATAACCAGCCACCCTCTCCTAAACTACTTCAACTAAAATAATATAGTTTTTCAATAAAATAGAATTAATAAATGGCTTGAATGCTAATACGTTTCAGAGAACACCATGTCCATCTTAACAAGAGTACTGGGAGAGCTAAAAGAAACATGCAGTGTGCAAACAGTCTACATTATTGATTGGGCTTGGTGCCCTTACACACATCTCTTACCAGAGCTATCCAATTGCTCAGCACAAATTCTCATGTAGAGCTTTATACAGCATGTACAAATACACTCTCCACCAAAAGTATTACAACAGTTAGGCTGATCCATTTTTTCTGCTGTAAACATTTTGGTCTGACATTCAAAGATGCATATGAGATAAACACATATGAAATCAACATTTAAGCTTTTATTTACATCTGGATCTGATACACAGTTCAGAAGATAACACATTTTGTCTGAACCTGCTTATTATATTTCTAAACAAAAGTATTGGAACTTGTGACTTTCTGTCATGTTTTGTTACCCAGATAATTTTACATTGATTTTTCAAACAACAAATAGTGCTGAATGCCTACACTCAGTTTCATATTTGGGGTTTTGTATGTGAAGACTGTGCATTTATAGTTAGAGGAGTAATCAACATGGAAACCAGAGGGTGAAAAACAAGCTATTGTTAAGCTAAGAGAAGATAAAAATCAATCAGAGCAAATAGCACAAATATTGATCTTCATTGATGATGTCACGCATGATAGCAGCAGTATAATGAAACATTTTTGTTCTGTAAATTTAAAGAAATGTGCAACTAAACTGATTGAGAGATCCTACATCTAGCTGGAAGAAAATGACCCAAAACACACTGCCAAAACTACAGAGGAGTTTATCAGGGGCATAAAGTGGAAGGTTTTAGATGGGCCTAGCCAATCTCTAGACTTAAACCTGATAGGACATGCATGTTACCACGCATGTTAAGAGGAGTAACTCCCTAAAACAAACACCAACTGAAAGAGGCTGCAATGAAAGCCTGGAAGAGCGTAACAAGAAGAATACAAAAATCACAGGCTTGATGCAGTTATTACAAACTAAGGGTTTACAAACTAAATATGTATTCACTTTCATATTCACTTTCAATTTTAAGTATATCTGTTCCAATACTAAGTGAAATGGGTGGGTTCAGACATAAGGTGTTACCTTCTGAACTGTGTATCAGATCCAGATGTAAATATCTGGAAATAACAGTTGAAATGTTAATATTTTACATCATATGCATATTTTAATGTCAAACCCAAATATTTTTAGTATATGGCTATATTAAGGGAATGAGCCTGACTTAGAATACACAGAGTATATTTACAAAAGCCTAAAGCATAAGATAAAATGAACTCATGAAGCCCATCCATCTGCTCCTGTTTACCACAAATCTAAATACAGATCCAGATTTGAGAAAGGATATGTCACCACATGCATGTTGGCAAGGCAGACCCAGTTTGAAGATTTTATCCAACATGTGTAACAGAATTGATAATGTAATGTATTAAAGCCATTTACCATGTGCTGTTTTTATATGATTCTAATTCCTGTACTCTGTAAGTTAATGAGCACCTAAAATCGAATAGGCTTGCTTAGCAAGCAGAGTAATGGATTACCCAAACTAAAAGATTAATGAGGGCTACTGTATAATAACAGCAGGTGGAAAGAGAGAACATCGGCTCTGTAAGAGCTATAGCAGTCCATTTTAGCTGTTAACCTCAGATTTTCACATATTTAGTCCTGTGCCACCACCCCTCATTTCAAAATGGGCAGTACTTAATGCAAAATTTGTATATTGTGAAACAGAAAACAAAAAAATAATTACTTTGGTATTTAAAGCCTTTAGTAGTTGAGCTAATGTAAATGAAGGCCACTTCTATAAAAGTATGTTTATAAGATTAGATTAGATCTATTGTTGAATAAAAACCTGGCTTGGAATTAACATTCTAATTAATCCCAAATTGTTCCTTTTTAGATACATGGTGACTAAAAGGATAGCACTCCCCAGGTTGGGCGCTCTGGGTCCTTCCTGTGTGGAGTTTGCATGTTCGTGATGAAAATGCTTTAGGACGTCCCTTCTATCTGACAGATTTGATTCCCTTCTTCCCACAACATCCAATTCATGGCTATAGCCATGGACTGTTCCTCAATAATTAGAAAGTGTATCACTTACCAGCACTGTTGGCTTGCTTAATAATGCAAAGCCGTTTTAAATCTTGGTTTCATGTCTAAGTATTACCTAGATAATGATGATGGAATAGATAGGTTCATAGAATCTACATATCATATTTTTCTGTATCTATGAAATGAATTAAAGTGTTCATTTTAAAGCAGTAATATTCTGATAATGAGGACACTGATATTTTTATTTTAAATATAAGTGATTTATTACTTTTAAAAACAGATCTCTTTTCAAGACCAAGGTAGCGGTACATGCTGATGTGGTTACCTTTAAATTGTGTCTGAGGGCTGCATCTAAAATTGATGGTACAAGATCTTCTGAGGGCTCCCCATAGTTATCAGCCAAACCCACAGGATACCAGGCCAGCACCAGAACACCTAGACTCAGACAGAGTGAATCACTTATAGTTCTATGCATGCAAATTCATGGTAAAAAACATGTTAATCCCCAGATTGATGTGGATTATTTATTACAATACCAGATAAACCATTTGAATCAATCTTTAAACTTTTGAAGTGCTTTACAGGCTATACAAAATATGCCACACATAAAAGTTTGTATTCTTTATCACTATTAACCCTCCTCCAATGTGGACATCAGACATGTCCTGAATCTAACCCTGAAACAAATTTAATTTTTCATGGTGGCCCACTGCAGTTACTCTGTGGCACTGCTTAGCATGCTTAAAGAACACTCTTCTTACATTTTCTTTCAAATGTCAGTGTAATGCATAGAACAGAACTTCTCTATTTTAATCTCAACCACTGTGGATCCAGACAGTCAGACCAACCTCTATGTGACCCCCTACATGTCACATCTGTACAACAGCTGTATTATAGTATTTGCTGAATGTGAAATGTTACATAATTATGCTCAAATGCATTGAGTGCATAGAATATAAATCCAAACATTTTCAATATTTTACAGATTTTGCTTTTTCTTCTTTAATAATGACTCTTGGTCACACTTACACTAAGATCCTAACTTCACTTACTCCCATCTTTGGCAAATTTAAAGTAGCAGCATGTTGTGAACATTTACTAGAAGCCAGAACTGAACACAGAATCTGACCCATGTATGTATTTAATGTTGATCCCTGCAGTGCAAAGTCTGACTATTCTTGTTGGCATGTCTCACATGGCTATGATACCATGTAATGCTGGATTTTTAAGGGGGGGTATGCGGTACACATTTGGTAAATGGGTTAAGATAATGATAACTCGTGGATTTCTTAAAGTCAATATTTCTTGGCTGTATTGTAAATTACTAAGTCGGGATTTCTTAGTGTGTAGCACTGTCGGCTCACAGCGAGAAGGTCGTGGGTTCGATTTCCGGGTGGGGTGATCTGGGTCCTTTCTGTGTGGAGTTTGCATGTTCTCTGCGTGTCCGCGTGGGTTTCCTCCAGGTTCTCCGGTTTCCACCCACAGTCAAAAGACATGCTACCAGGTTGATTGGAGACACTGAATTGTCCTGTAGGTACCTGTGAAGGACTGGCGCCCATTGAATGAATTATGGGTTAACTGGACTATTAAATATTTGGTGTTTTATTGTGTTTAGCAATATATGTATATATTATTTACATACATGAACCAATTACTATGATGAACCTCGGTCTTGTACCTGCTAATGATGTGCCAATTTGCTCCATGTGAGATTCAATTACTTCTGGATCTCTTGAGCTGTACGGGCCAAGTTCAGGGTAGAAACTGGAGCCGATGTCCTCCGGGGGGACATGCTTCCATCTCGGGTAGCTGACGGAGATTTTAGGGTCCCAGTGTGGCACCAGGATGTGGTCCCAATGCAAATACCTCTCGTCCACCTGTGGGTTGCCGTACCACGTGCAGTAAAATATGTGAACGTCATAAGACACACCTTTCTCCAGATTTGGGGATGTGCCCGCTGGTTTTGGATTCTCTTCACCGTGTGGTGGTGATGAGTGGTCATCGTTGGATACGGAACGCTTGTCCGGCTTTTCTCCAACGACTGGCAACATATCAAGTCCCGGTGCTAAGAAGCCATCAGACGGTTTGAAAGTCTTCAATCCCATCAGCGTACCGAACACCAAGAGCGCAAAAAGCAACAGAAACAAGCAGCAT
Organism: Microcambeva bendego; assembly: GCA_034509265.1. NCBI lineage: Eukaryota > Metazoa > Chordata > Actinopteri > Siluriformes > Trichomycteridae > Microcambeva > Microcambeva bendego. Next base: position 28,185,929 of record JAYDZG010000029.1, read on the forward strand.
CGTTTCCGCAATCGAGCCATGCTTTTAAAATCCCTTAATGGGTAACAAGGACAGAACAATGTTTAGAATGGAAGAAAAACGCACCGGTAACTTTGTGCACTTATACTTGCTCTTTAACAGTGAATATGGATATAGCAGCACTGCTTTGCAGTTTTAAAGCTCAGACATGCAATACTGCACCTCCCAACCGGTCTGTTCATGTAGAATATTCATCCACAGCACCTTTAAGTGCTTGTTTATAGCTTTAAGAAGTGCATATCCGTGCCAGGCTAATACACTCCACCGTTTTGTTACCAGCAACCTACAATGTTAAGACAGGAGAACACCGTGCATTGATTGTAATAAAATCTGAAATAAAAAAAGAAGAGGACGAAGCACAGTTGATGGTGTGCCTGCACACTTTAGACCCACATCCAGTTAGCCCTTCAATTCAGATGTCCGTTTTCTATGCCTGCAAAACAGAACGATAAATAAATAAAAAGCGCCAGTTTTATCTTCCCGAGAAGGTCCAAAGAACCGGTCTGTAGTGAGATACAAACAGATGCATGTACAGAGCTGGACGTCCCATCCTGTAAAGCACCGCAGGCTGCACACCGTGTAACTGTGCACCGCCAGAGCTGGACACTATTTCACTGGCGCTGCATAATATTTGATGCGCGCTCACAGATTCCGCTCAAGTTCAATGCTGCTACGGGAGCGCGCGCCAGAAGTAACAACGCCTGTGCGTATTAGAGGTGGACAAAATAAGAAGCAATGTAGTGACATCATTGTGTGCCAAGCACAACTATCATTGAGCCCAAACAGCTTAATTCGCAAAAAGAATGCTATCGTGCACATCCTGACTAGATTGTTGTGATCATGGTTCCATCTGCCAGGCCTTTACACAAGGTTCATCAATTCATAAGGCTGAATCAAAGATGCAATTTAGTGTATCCGATTCAACTTACTTGTATGTTTTTAAACTGTGGGAGGAAAGCCATGCAAACATGGAGAGAATATGCAGACTCCACACAGAAAGGACCCAGACCGAGGGATTGAACCAAGGACCTTCTTGCTCTGAAATGACAGTGATATCCGTTTAGCCACCCAGGAAATAAATGACTTTATTTTACCCGTACGAGACGTGCCAATCAGTTCTGTGCATGAAGAGCCACACCCTGATCCCATTATTCTTCGACTCTTGGGCAGATGCCAGCAGAGGTTGCAGCTTGCTAAGTTATGAGGAGACCCTATCCAGCTAGCCCTAGATGATAAAAAAAAAACAGCAAATCATTGTTTATACAGCCGCCAAGCCCAGCCAGAAGGCAGAGCTAAGACTCAATACTATGTATTAGACATCCTAGCTTTGGTGTGTTGTTTGTTTTATCACTCATGTGCACCTATCAATCACATTTTTGTAAAGATCACATAATTTATGTGAACTTCATTGTGTGATAAATGTCATTTCACGAATTAACGCCTATACAGTGGGGCAAAAAAGTATTTAGTCAGCCACTGATTGTGCAGGTTCTCCTACTTACAAAGATGAGAGAGGTCTGTAATTTGCATCATAGGTTCACTTCAACTATGAGAAACAAAATGAGGGGGAAACAATCCAGGAAACGCCGTGGACAGGTGTCTTTTATACAGATAAGGAGGTCAAACAGGTTCAATGAATACAGGTAACAGGTGGAGGACAGAAGAGCTTCTTAAAGAAGAAGTTACAGGTCTGTGAGAACCAGAAATCTTGTTTGTTTGTGGGTAAACAAATACTTTTTTTCCACCATAATTTACAAATAAATTCTTTAAAAACCCTACAATGAGATTTCTTGGATTTTTTTCCTCGTTTTGTCTGTCATAGTTGAAGTGAACCTATGATGAAAATTAAAGACTTCTCTCGTCATTCTAAGTAGGAGAACTTGCTCAGTGACTGACTAAATACTTTTGCCAGGGCCCATCTGAAGTGGCGATCAAAGGAGGGTGTTACAGAATCTGCATTGTCATCCATGTCCACCAGAAGGGGCACGAAGGCACGGAATGATTTGCATGCTTTTATAACTGATAATTATTGAGCCTTGTTGAATGTTAATTGGCTCCAGGTGAAATTGTTTTTAGTTAGATTCTTCCTCACATTGACCTGCTTTTTGATGAAAACATAAATGCTGGTCCATATGTGGTGTTATTTTCTTCCAGATACCTGGGAACTAAGTTGGTGTCAAAGCACCTTTGAACAGTAACAACAGAACCATTCTGGATGAGCTCAATTTCTGGAGCAGGCCACACTTATGTGCATAAACAAAGTTTGTTTTGTTTTATTGGGGTTTTAATGTAATGTTTTACACTTTGGTTACATTCATGACAGGAAACGTTTACTCATTACACAAGTTTCATCTACTCACCAGTTCACATCAAGCACAGTAATTGACAATTTAGTATCTCCTGTTTACCTTACTTGCATGTTTTTGGACTGTGGGGGAGGGGGGTACCGGAGTACCCCGAGTAAACCCACGTGGACATGGGGAGAACATGCAAATTCCACACAGAAAGGACCCAAACTGCTCCACCTGGGGATCGAACTCAGGACCTTCACACTGTAAGTCGACAGTGCTGCTTCTCGTTTCACTCCAAAACACAAAGTATAGCTGTCTACTATTGCTTTACATTGCAGTATATGTTGGCTGTCTAATGTATCTAATATATCCCATGTAAGACATTTAAGTAAAATGTTTATGATAATGGCCAAATGACAAATGTATGGCCAAATCTTTATCATCTTACGTTCATCTGAATGAGCTTGTGAAGTAAGGAAAAGAAACCTCCAGCATCTGTCATTCTGTGTCAGTGTCCTCATCAGGAGCTGCAAATGCACTAGCAGAACTGCAAGAATATTTGCTTCAAGGCAAATTCTGATTTAGCAATATAGGAATATAGCAAAAACAATTATAGACCTAGACATTTTTTAAATGTAAGAATAAATGTTAAATATTAAAATGTTAAGATTTACTTTAGGTTAGAAATCTCAGATTTATACCATTTCATTGTTCTTCAGATTTAACCATCCCAGACAATACCTCATTTTCTGTTTCATAAAATTAGGGTAAAAAGGTTAGGGTACAGGACTAGTCATCCGAAGGTCACTGCTAATTGCTCAGACTGTATAATGTAACTCTAAGGAGAGTCTTTTTGGATAAAGGCGTCTGCAAAATGCTGAAAATAATAACCAAAAAGTTGAGTGGATACTTGTAGAGTGATTTTTACCATTTTGTATGGCCGATCATTTTTAAGAGATTCAGTTGAATAATGTGCACAATCTGGACTGCATTGTGAAGTTCTGAGAGAACAGATGGTCAATTAAAAAACAAAATCTAATTCTTAAGGAAATAAGGACTGTAGCTTAAGTCGGAACACAAGGAGCAAAGGAGCTGGCACTGCTGAAGTTCTGTGTCTCAATTCGCAGACAATACCATATGTAGCAACTGTTGGGCCCTTGATTAAGGCCCTTAACTCTCAATAGCTACGACTGCATAATTGAGCAGTTCAACTCGCTTTGCAGACTGTTAAATACTAAAAATAAAATAGCCACTAGAGGGCGCTGCGTAGTAAGAAATAATCAGCACAAAGCCACTGATTATTATTGACTTGAAGGGATCTCGATCATCAGTAAATTTAGAATGACTTCCGTTTAATTGTAATACGGCCACATTGCACAAAGTGAAGCTAAACTTTCTTGGCTTGAACGCCTTGACATCACATTTTGTCACCAGTGATCTTGTGGCTGATCTTCTGAGTCTTCTTTGTGGTGGTTGTTTGGTACCATGTTTTGTAAGCGCCTCTGGGTATCAGTTCAATCAAATCTTCATTCTAAAGAATTTAGCATTTTTAACAGTTCAGTGTAAGTTTGTTTCAGTTTCAGACTCCCCACACGCTTTTGCATACAGAAGTTTGGCTTGCACAAGGTTCAGCACTATAGATTTTGTCACCCTGTTTATTTTTATCTGTGTGTGAGCGCGCGTGCGTGTGTGTGCGCGCGCACTTATTGATTGGTCACTGCTTTGTTGAATCACCTTGGAAACAATGGCTTGATAAATTGGCATGCAGATGTAATCAGATTTAATATTGATGGTTTGGGCTGTATTGTAATGGGGGGCTGTGAATGCTTCGAAAAAGATTGTGTGCATTGTTATTTTGAATGAAAGGTAATTATAAAGTCCTTGTAGCACAATAATGAAACTAAGATACACTTTTCAGCGTGGTTCTGTTTTCACCAAATCAATTTTGTATAATGGCTTAACTGTTCACAAAATATCTGGTTTAAGACCAGCCAAAGAATATATTTCTACTGTCTAAATAAACTTAAATAAATTCAGTGGTTAACCTCTCACACACAAAAAAATATTACCATTTTTATTACTACTATTTGTACGTGTAATTATTATATTTTATTCTCTTTTATTGTAATTTTTCTGTAATTGAACTTTGGCTACACGAATGCCTACACATTTTCAATTTCCCATGCCAATCAAGCTTCTTTATATTTTGAGTTTATAAAACACTGTGTTTTGTTAATTTGGTAAAATGAAGATTTTCATGTTTTCATCATGTTGATCGGTGATCACTGTATTTTGTAAATAGAATCACATTTAGATTATTTTCTGCAACACTCAGAGAAGAGGCAGGTCAAATAAGAATAAAAGAACGATAGAGTTGTTTAAAACATGTTTCACTAAATAGTGGGAAAGTATAATTGCAAAGAAAATATAATTCATTTCAGCAAATGCATTAAGAAATGAGAAGGGATATATTAATTTGATCAACGAAGAAAACAGCTGATTTCTCTGGGTTCATTTCGGACAGACTAAAGGTCATGGAAACCTTTAGCCGGATGAGTCTACATTTTAACTTGTTTTAAGAGCAGACATTGAGTTTTCTTTGCCATTGAGGAAAAGGCCAGTAAGACTGTTTTCAAAATAGGTGTAAAAGTGCCCAAAGACAGCATATTGTGTGATGGCATTGCATTTGTGTGAATGTACAGATTAAGAGCAGCCATGAGATTTAGAGACACAACCTGCCATCAATTTCTCCTTCTGTGCGAACAACAACAGTGTGACAAGCCACTGAGTGTGTGTGCTTGTCTATCCTGCCTGCAGTCCATATCTGTCTTCTATTGAAAACATAAGGCTCATAGTTTAAAGGGAATCCAGTGGGCTGACCAGAGACTCTTAAACAGAAGACATTTTATTTCAGTGAAATTTTAAAGTGAAACTTGATTAATGAAAATGTTTACATCTTCAGCACTTGGCAGATGCCTTTATCCAAAGCGACGTACAGTACAGATAGTTACAGTCTGAGCAATGAGGCTTAAGGGCCTCGCTCGAGGGCCCAACAGCAGCAGCCTGTCAGTGGTGAGGTTTAAAACTTCGGAATGCTAGTCCAGTATGATAACCACTAGACTATTGCTGGCCTTGTTCTGCATAATATGCCGTGATAAGGTTTTATTATTTAAACATTGTTATTTTGTTTAACAAGATTTTGCTTTATCAAAAGTTTTATAACGGCGCAGAGTTTTATTGGTGTTTGTGCCACAGTAAAAGATAAAGTATCCAGTAGATGAATAGCAAAACCAGCAGAAAGCCCAACGCAGAGCAACACGCTTTTACTCACTGATCTAAACTACTAACTCTAAAGTAAATGTAGTAGCAGATCTGTTCAGTGGGTTCTGAAAGGTAGAATTCATCCTGGACTGAAGGAGAACATGCGCAACTCAAAAACAATGAAGGATAAAGGATTAAAGCGTCGTTGTGTTGGAATGATGTTCATTAATTCAGCTGCAGGATTGAGGAGATTCGACTGTTAGTTAGAATAAATAAATGACTTAAATTAGACTTCACCGATTATCTTTGTTGTTTTCATTAAAAGGTTTTAAAAAGGGTAAAATTGCTATTGATAATTGGTTCAACTACATGTAACCTCATACTTTGGATTCTTTTTAATTAGATGGTGAATTACATCCCGGTTTGTTTTTCGGGTCATAATAATCTTAGTTTAATTAGCCCGTGTGGGTTAATATTAGGCTACTAATATATATATATATATATATATATAGTCTAAAGTTTTTTTAAAGTAATAAGACGTTGAAATACATTTTGTCCAAGAATTGTTATAAATTATAAAAGCATCAGATCTTCATCACAAAAGCACAATTACGTCCTAAATGAAGGATGATTGCTTTACTCATCACTGGCTCTGTTAATTAAAATGTGACCACGACTGTTATCATTATTATCATTGTTGTTTTCGTTATCATTATCATTATTATTATTATTATTATTATTATCATCATAATAATATCCATTTTAATTGTATTGCATTGCTTTTATTTTATACAGAATGAACCTGAAGATAAATCCTTGTATTAGCCAAACAAAGTGTGTGTTAGATTTGCATTAGACTCTGTTTTTGTTTAATAGATTCTATTCAATCGATGCTATAGCGTTTCTTGTCGATTTTTCTATAGCTGTCGATTCATTATTTTATCTCATTATTTTCAAGTTTTATTTTAACCTGTTATATTATTTTATTTGTGCCATTTGCAAACAATGCATTGCATTAAACATTTTTTAGATGTATCTACTTTTGTCAATTACAATTTTAATGTTTAATTTAAATAATCATTTTAATTTACTTTAGTT